>JAJMKX010000331.1:0-37457 GCA_030569435.1 Metschnikowia koreensis | reverse complement strand
GCTGCTGTTGGCGCTAAGATTGTGCCTACAGGTTCATGGAAGACTGCTCCTGCCGATAGACTAATCATTGGATTGAAGGAATTGCCTGAAAACGAGACTTTCCCCCTTGTGCATGAACATATTCAATTTGCCCACTGCTATAAGGATCAAGGCGGATGGCAAGATGTTTTGAAGAGATTCCCTGCAGGCAACGGAACCTTGTACGACTTGGAGTTTTTGGAAAATGACCAAGGCAGAAGAGTGGCCGCTTTTGGCTTTTACGCTGGATTCGCTGGCGCTGCAATTGGTGTTTTGGACTGGGCTTTCAAGCAAACCCATGGTGATGCAGAGAACTTGCCAGCAGTTTCGCCTTACCCTAATGAACAAGCTTTGGTAAGTCACGTGAAGAAGGAGTTGGATGCTGCTTTGCAAAAGAATGGTGGTAAGCAGCCAACTTGTTTGGTGATTGGTGCTTTGGGCAGATGTGGATCTGGTGCCCTTGACTTTTTCCGTAAGGTCGGAATCAGCGAGGACAAGTTGTTGAAGTGGGACATGAAGGAGACCGCCAAGGGTGGACCCTTTGAGGAAATCGTGCAGTCTGACATCTTCATTAACTGTATCTACTTGTCCAAGCCAATCCCACCTTTCATTGACTACGCATCCTTGAACAAGGCCGACAGAAAGTTGAGATCGATTGTGGATGTATCTGCTGACACCACCAATCCACACAATCCAATTCCTGTGTACACGATTGCCACTGTTTTCAACGATCCAACTGTTCCTGTCACCACCACTGCCGGTCCTAAGTTATCTGTTTGCTCCATTGACCATTTGCCCTCCTTATTGCCAAGAGAAGCCTCCGAATTCTTCGCCAAGGACTTGATGCCTTCTTTGTTGCAATTGAAGGATAGACACACTGCGCCTGTTTGGGCAAAGGCCAAGAAGTTGTTCGATCACCATGTGGCCAGATTGTCTGGTAACGCCCGCCTGCATCTTTAGGTCCAGTGAAGCCATTGTATTCTATTTTTAATGCCCCCCCTCAATTTCTTTCATATAGGTATCTTACTGACAGACCCAAACTGGTTCTTTTTTTTAAATGAACATTTTTCACTTTAACTCGATTATTTTCATACTATGTTATTACGGGTGTATTTGTAAGATGAATCAATTTTAGTTATATTTTTACCAATAAATTACATTCTTTTCTCGAACGATTGCCTTAATATTGATGTTGATTAAAATGCTTAATTTTCTTACTCCAAAGTCACGCTGACCTTTTCGTTCTTCTTGCCCTTCTTATTCTTTTTCTTTTTCTGGTTTCTGGTTGCAAGCATCACCTTGCGCAACTCCTCACCATCAGTCTCGTATTCTGATTCACTTGGCTCGTTACCTTCAGTTGCCTCAACTTCCTCGTATCTTCTCTTCATAGTCTCTGCCTTCTCAACAGACTCACCACAGACGGCCACGCAATTTAGTCTTTCACCACTGTCGTAGACGGCCACCTGATCTCTCTTTGACTCAGACACATCCCACACTACAATTTTGCCGTCGGATGACACAGATACCAAGTATGGTACGTTGTTGGTATCAGTAGGGGAACAGATGAAAGAGATACCCTTAATTCTGTTGGAGTGGCCTTGCAATGTGAATTCCGGCTCGGGCTTTTCGTCAGCCAAAGCCTTGGACACCTCATAAAATTCAATCAGACCGTTATTGAGACCAACAGCCAAATATTCCTTTCCGTCGATTGTAACGGTTTCAAGACACATCAATGTGGGCTTAAACTGGATCTTCTTAACGATCTGTGCCTCCTCTGAAAGCTCGTAAATGAACAACTGGTTCAATAAGCCAACGACAAAGTGCTTTCCTGCCGAAATCCATTTCACGATCTCGCCTGGCTGACCCAAATGGTCTCTTCCCTTGATTTTAAGTATGGCAGCCTTCTTCGCGGTCATCAAATTCCACAATCTGATTGTGTTATCCGTGCCCACCGAAATGGCAACTCTTCCTGAAGGATGTATATCCAAATCGTTCACACGGCCCTGATGTCCTTTCAAAGTTCCAAATGTCTCCCAGTCCTTGGTTCTCCAGATAATGATTTTACCGTCTTCGGACCCAGAAAGAAGCCATTTTCCGGATTTCAGTGGGTCAGTAGTTTCTGCCGATTCCTTGGAAAACTTTAAGGTGGTAACTGTACCCTGATGGCTCAACAAGGTTCCAAGCTCTTTTCTTTTTTGCAAATCGTATATACGGATATGTTCATCATTAGAACCTGTGACCAAATATCTCTTGGCAATATCGATAGATTTAATGGACAAAGTATGAGCCTGAAAGTGGAAAATAGGCGTGAACACGGGCTCGCTGGTTCCCTTCATAATGAGAGACAAACACAAGAGATTGTGCTCGTACGAGCCCACCATGATTCTAAACTGGGTCATGGCCTTGGAAGTTTCAGACATTTTATGTTTTTGTAGTTGTTCGAATAAAGTTGGATGGTGGAGATTTTGTGAGAAAACAGTGCTCATCTCATTTCTGGAACCGGCCTGCACAAGTAAATCAGGCAGACATGGGCTCTAATAAGATGAGTACTCGAAGTTTTTGATGTTACACCAAGAGGAAAAGCAAAATGATAATAATTACATGAAAATAAAAGATCTTTCAAAATACAATTTTCGAAAGCCATGTATTAAATACTTTTTTTTCCTAATAGCTTGTCTTGTGATAAGTGGCCATCATCATGGTGCTTTGAGATATGATTCGGAATAGCAGCCATAAAGCCTTGATGCTTTCCCCAGTCGTTTGCAGTTTTTTTAAAGAAAAACAACAAAAGCATTCTCTTTATTTTAAAAAGCTGAATTAGAGTCCTTTGATAAAAATCATTTTTTTTTTTTTTTTTTCATAACGATTTCATTTAATCTTCGAAACCGTACCTCAATTTATTCCCCATCTCAATTTGTCCTCCATATGTTTTGCGCATAAACATGGACCGCGACTTGGTGGCTAACATTGGGCACACGGGATTCTAAGGAACAAGTTCAACACAATTCTTTCAAATAAATAATTAGAACCATGGTTCAGCCCCAAAAAACTCCCCTGCAGCATAATTCCACATTATTCATATCACCACAGATTGGTAGCCGCCGGCCAAATGTGTTCATCACCCCGCCAAATCCACACAATAAATTGTTCGATACCCCAGGAACCCTGCTGTCTCTGTTCTATGATCCAGAAAACATAAGTGGGCATCTTCACGAGCCGCAAGGAGTGGCTAATAATGGAGGTGAAGAGCCGTTGTCACGTGCCGAAAAACTCCGGCTTTGGCGACACGACGCGTTAATGCAACATCACTATGATACTGCCGAATACATTGGTGACAAGATTCTTTCGCTCACAAACGACGCTAACGATGCATTTTGGCTTGCACAAGTACATTTCAATAGGGGTAACTACTTACGTGCACACAAACTTCTTTCAAGCAAAGCCGAATACGAACAATCACTCAGTTGCCGGTATTTATCTGCATATTCATTAATAAAGCTTGAACGGTGGGATGACGCTTTGGACCTTTTGGGCGAAACCAATCCCTTTCGGGAATCAAATTATAGAGGGAAATCCACTGATGGAGGCACGCGTCTCGAGGCGTCCATGTGCTATCTACGCGGACTAGTCTACGCCAATCAAAGCAACTACGAAAAGGCCCAGGAGGCATACAAAGAAGCCGTTATGGTTGACGTCAAGTGCTTTGAAGCATTCAATGAGCTTGTGCGCAATGACTTCTTGTCGCCCAAGGAACAGTGGGAATTTATAAATCAGTTGAATTACGCAGATGCAGATGATAATGACGAATTGATCAAACTTCTTTACACCCTGCGTCTAAGCAAGTACATGAACATCTCAAAATTCGAGGAGGCTGAGAGTATTTTGAAGGATGAATATAGGTTGGGAGATAACGCGGATGTGCTTTTAAGCAGAGCCGATTACTTGTACATTAAGTGCAATTATGACGAATGCCTCAAGGTATGCGAGAAGGTCTTGGACCGTGATCCCCATAACTTCAGTCTTCTTCCCAACTATCTCAGCTGCTTGTATGAGCTAGGTGGCCGTAATAAGTTGTTTCTCAAAGCCCATCAGTTGGCCGATAACCACCCTTCTCATCCTTTGACATGGCTGGCCATTGGAATCTACTACCTTTCTATCCATAGGATCCTCGAGGCGCGGAAGTTTTTCAGTAAGGCCACTCTCCTCAACCCAAATAGTGGACAGGGATGGATTGGATTCGGCCACACATTTGCACTTGAGGGCGAACATGAGCAAGCTATTAGCGCGTACGCTTTCGCCGCCAGATTGTTTCCTGGCACTCATCTTCCCAATTTGTTCTTGGGTATGCAGCACTTGCAAATGAATAGCATCAATTTGGCCGAGGAGTACCTTCTGGCGTCATATCAAATTTGTAACACTGACCCGCTTCTCCTCAATGAGATGGGTGTCATACACTACCACAAAAATGCTTTGCTGAAAGCAGAGGCGCTATTTCAAGAGGCGTTGGGAGCAGCGAAGTATCTTAATTCAGATAGCAAGACCTGGATCTCCATACACTCAAACTTGGGACATGTGTTCAGAAGATCGAACCACCCATATAAAGCATTGGATTGTTTTAGCCAGGCGTTAAAACTCAGTCCTCAAAACGATAGCAATATTCTCTCCTCTATGGGGCTTGTGTACATGAAATTGGGCAATGATCATCAGGCGATACAGGTTTTACACGATGCGTTGGCTTTGTCTCCTTCGGATCCCGTGGCACAAGATCTCTTGAAAAGGGCTTTACAAACAAACAAGAATTCGCCACTCTTTCTCAGTCATATGGACTCTAAAATATCAGACATCCATATTTCCTCGAGAAGATTCAGATCGCAAGACCTGGATAAACCAAAAGTCGATATTCTCGCCGATACTACGGCTTCTAGCAACAGGTTTGCAACGCCTCTCCACCGAAAGATAAGAAATGCCACCAACTCTACTTTAAGGGGTAAGTTTTCAAGTGATGGAGTCATTGAGGCGATGGCCGAAGATTTGAAGCGTGGCGAAGCCTCAAGCGATGAAGAGGTGATGGATATAGAAAGTGATTGAGGAGCGTGCGGTCTATGTTCGAAAAGATTTATGTAGACTCAGTTTAACCTGATATAAGTTTTACGAGGATGTTCAAAGTTTTGTAATTCTAGTCTTGAACCTTCCAAATTCAAGTTGAAAAAAAAGAAAAAAAAAAATATAGAAAAAACAAGGAGCGCACCAAAATAATGACAAACAATTTTTAGACCGCCAAGGTTATTAAAATTAGACGATCGAGCTGCACGGGATCTTATTGTGGCCCGCGCATCATAGTGACGCAGGCACATCATCATCCGTGTTTTTCCCCTCTTAATAAAAATGCCATTTGAATACCACCTGTTTATCTTAGTCGAAACGGTGTAAGCACTCGAGTTTGTCCTTCACCGGCGCGCAAACTGGATACACTGCTGAAACGTATATTGACACTTATCAGCTGTCCTTTAATTCCGCTGCAGATTTTATTCGTTTTTTTTTTTGTTTGTTTGTTGTTGTTTCTCGTGCCAACTTCCCGTCACGAAACCTCGCGCCAGAAATAGCTTTGTCACACGGCGCTGTCCTTAAGCCAAGCCTTGCCTAAAGCGTGTTTGAGCTGTCATCAGAAAAAGATAATTAAAATCGAAACTAAAAAAAAAAAAAAAAAAAAAAAAAAAGAAAAAGGCTTCGCATCTCATATACACTCATTGCCAATTCCGGGAATTCGTATAATCGCAAGACATGAATACAGGGAACGATCTTCACCCCGATCAACAGAAAATGAAGGTTTTACATGTTTCGTTCAATCAAGATCAGGGATGCTTTTCGGTTGCACATGAAAATGGTTTCCTTGTTTATAATACAAATCCTATAGATCTAAGGGTATGCCGAACCTTCTCGCCCTCAAATGGGGCGGGTACTGGAATAGGACTTATATCCATGCTACATCGGACAAACTACTTGGCAATGGTGGGCGGCGGTAGGTCCCCAAAATTCCCCAGCAATAAGGTCATCATATGGGATGATCTAAAAAAAAGACCCAGTTTGAGCTTAAGTTTTATGAATCCAGTCTTAAACGTATTGTTATCAAGAATAAGAATCGTTGTTGTGCTTTTGAGTCAAGTGATTGTGTACGAGTTTTCTGCCCCGCCGAAAAAGATTGCTACGTTTGAAACAATAGAAAATGAACATGGTCTTGCAGATCTTTCGATTCATTCAGCTTCTCTGCAAAGTCATTCGGGCTCATCCCATTCTTCAATCTCTGGCCATGAATATGCGGGCTCGTCTAAGGAAAGTTCAAAATGTCAAATCCTTGCGTTCCCTGGACGTGCTATTGGTCAAATCCAACTCGTGGATGTATCCCCAGAAGGCCAAGAGAGAAACTCGGTGAGCATTGTTAAAGCTCACAAGTCCAAAATCCGCTTTATTGCCTTGAATCGTACTGGTACGATGGTGGCATCTGCGAGTGACTCCGGGACCATAATCCGTGTACACTCAACCCAAACCACAGCCCTCATGTTTGAATTCAGAAGAGGGTTAGACCGCGCAGTGATAACGTCAATGAAATTCTCGTCTAATGATTCTAACTTGGCCGTATTGTCGGATAAAAACACACTCCACGTGTTCAATATTGCGCCCTCTCAGCCCCCGCCTTTATCGGATCCTTTTACCGAGGCAGATACTTCTCGAGACTCACCCGCTAATCGACAACATGTTTTAAACAAGCTTCGGTTACCGCTTCCGTTGCTCAACTATTTTCAGTCCACATGGTCATTCTGTTCTGTCAACACGGCTCAGTATCACATGGACTTTGACTCCGATATAGTGAATGACGTGGCTGTACTAGGCTGGTCCGGAAATGATACGGTCATTTTGATTTGGAAGAAGAAAAAGATTTGGGAGAAATACGCCATTGTAGATAACCTAAGGGCTTCTTCTACCACTAATGAACCGTCAACTATAGGCGCAGGTAGTCGCATTCCACAGTATAAACTTGTGCGCTCGAGCTGGAAAAGTTTCGAGTGAATGTATGGGAATAAGAAAATATGGCCCTCGTAAATAGTGCATTACTTTACTATATATACTTCACTTTAGTTGGCTATTTCACAGAGGATTGGTTCGTAAAATGATTTTTCCTTTCTATTAGTCACTTTCTCCCATTTACGGCCATGATAGTTTCTGACAAACCGTCTTGCATTTTTATGATCTTTGAATCTCATGAGTGTCAATGTGATATGTGTTGATGCGTTTGATTGCAAGTTGTAGATTGATGCTTGCGGGTTGTCCTCATTTTCAAACTCGTAATCCCATAGTAAACTCTCTAGCGCAGGTCCCGTGACACCGAGAGGGAGGTTGCGAACAATTACCAGTCTGCTTCTACTATCTTGCTCCAGATAGGCACCTATAATGTCATAAATTGGATCCACGTTTTGTGAAATATATTCAGACCTGTCTTTGCGAAGGCCTAGCAATTCCTTTATGTTCAGTAATTGGGTTGAAGATTCTCGAAAGATCTCCGAGCACGGAAGACTGCCATAGTTCTCTGACAATCGGTCGAAATTTTCAATGGGGCCTGGGGACTTTTGGTGAAAAAGGGGGGATGACATTCGTTTTAAATGATTCTCTGTGACTTTGAGAAATTTCAAATTCAACTCGATACCGTTGACCTGCTTGCCCAAAGTTTCAAGAAAGTATACGCATGTTTGGTGGAAATTCGGAAAGACAAGGTAGTACGATCCAAGAAACAGCAAGGATACCGGATTTCTTGCTTTGATGAAGTGAAAATCCAATTCCCTTTCGAGATCACCATCAAGATTATATCGACGTTCTTCGATGACCGGAAACAAGTTGGCTATATCATCTTTTCCAACAAACGCATTTTTGCAACTTAGGTGTAGAATATTGGAATTGATGGTCTTGGGGACTTTTTCACGCACGTCTTCGATCGCTTTGATCATGGGTTCTTTTCTCCACAGATATTTTGTTAACCCTTCGAGTGGTGATTCGTGTGATTGCGTAGCGGGCTCCTCGTAAAGCCTTCGTTTTACGAGCGGAAGCCTTGGCTTGACTTCGGGCACGGTCTTCTTATATAGAAGATTAAATAGTCTATCCTGTGAGCTGCGAGATCCGCGAGACATGGTAAATAAATAAAATAATAAAAAAAAAAGAGGGACAGTGACTGATCCAAATGGGTTGTGGGGTACGAGAATACAGTTTGATGGGAAGTCTTGCATCTCGCGTATGTAGTTGTAGGTTGCGTGCGAGACGCAAGAATATCAAGCGAAATATTAGGAATGGTTTAATGATTGATACGAACAAACTGTAATCACAAGGTACTGGAAATAAGTTTTAAGATTTTGAGTGTCTCCTCTATCTGTTCGTTTTCCATCCGAAAGAGTCTTAGGAACAAAACGTTCCTCATAGGTATTTGTAAGCCCATGATCTCATGAGTTTACTCATAAACTGAGGCTGCAAATAAAGTAGAAAAAAAGAAAAGAAAAGAAAACTCAATTTTTTTGCATAACAATGCTTTGGTAGAGATTGAAATTAGCTTGCGTGATCTTGGATTTTTGAAATTTTGTTCTTCTTTTTTCACTATGTCAATGCCACTTCAAATTGTGAAAGAATAATTTTAGTTTCGAAGAAAAGCACAATAAAAATTTAAAATCAAAAATGATGAAAAATAAATTCACTATAATATTCAGAATTAAACTGTTTTTAATTTTATTTAATGTACTGATATTCTTCCTATTACTAATTACTTATCATATTGATAGAAAAAGCGGAAAGCACCACTGATCGAACTTCCCTCGTTTCCTCTCAGACGACTACAAACCAAACAAGACCAAAAAAGAAAAGCCCGTTGCCTGCACATAGTCGCACGGGGCTCGCCCTTTCACTATCGTGCTCAAGCCAGTGAGGTCTTTTGCCTCTGCAGACAGCATATTTCAAGGCCCCGTCCGTGATTTTAGTTTGTGAAGTGCTGAATCATACGCCCGTTTTTTTCCGCGTGTGAGCCCAATATAAAAATCCCTTTTCTGCTCCTTCTCTGCAGATTACTCCCTGTTTTCAAAGAGAGAGAGCATACATCAATCGAGTCTTGCTCACTGTGGCACAAGTTCGCACCATCTGTTACCGTTTCTCCGAACAGACGGCTGTTTAAACAGTTGTAGTCATTACTCCACAAATCTGACTAACGTGCCTTCTGTTATCAAACGGCCCACGAGAACATACACACAAACGGAAAGAGAAAAAAGGCAACAAAAATAAACTAAAGGGTGAAGAAAAAATTATTTATAGCGACGCACTCTTAGTCATTCTCTGAATAGCCTCGGATTTGCCCACCTCGTTATACTTCTTGAGTTGAGTCTCCGCTACCAGACTCATACTTGTACATAACCAAAGAAGAAAAAAGGAGAAGAAGAAAAGCAGAGCAGAGAAATGCCTTCCGAGACAATCTGGTCTAACAGCTCCAACCCCACCAGCCCCAACATGGCGGGCAGTTACCGCTCAGTTCTCGAGCTGGTGGAGCCGCAAATCCCAGATTTATTTGGCTCCTCACGAGGCGAACAGCGCAGCTTCTCTCTTACGGATACTGGGGAATTTGAAGGAAATTTATTCGACTTCAAGTCGAGCCTTGCACAGGTATCATACGCGGCCAGTACCGGCGGTCCGCATTCCCTTGCAGCCCCTACGCCAGCAAAAGCCAACCAGGCATTTCCTCTAGGCACGGCACTGATTAGCGGAGGAATCGCCAGTAGGCACCCGCCACAAGAAAGCTTTTTGAACAAGTTTTCGGCGCTTGCAGATGCCACCAAGGAAATCGAGCTTTCGAACTCGTTGGGTTCGTTGGCTTTAGATGGCAAGCACGAAATACCCCGCAGAACTAGTTTCAATAGCGAGCTGACATCTATGAAGCCGTTTAATGTGTCGCCTCATGGTTCGTTAAATGAGAACTTGAATATGCCGGCGCGTACCTCGAGGCACCAGTCCATTAGTGAGAAGATCGATAACTATAACAACAATTCTCCCATACAATCAAGTGCGGTATTGTCTAGTGGAACTGAAGTAAACATGTGCCCTGGCCCCGCAGCGGAATCTTCCCACAGCTCGAATCAAAGTTTCTGGAATCCTGCCACGGCCACCTCTTTCACGCCTCATCAGAACTTCAATTATTTTCTCGAGGGTGCTCATGCACATCCCCAGCCTGCTTTTCCTAGAGGTGGACCTTTTTTCCCTCCAGTCAGCCCCCCTCCGTTCATGATGAATGGGGCTCCATTCATGGAAGGAGGCATGTACGGAATGATGCCTTATCCACCTCCCATACCTGTTATGGAGCCTGAAATTGCAAACACAGAGCCTTCGGAGGCTTCGAAGACAGAGATAGAAGAGAAGTCCGAGAACTCCGACAAAACGGAAAAGACATTGCCCACTGGCTTACCGGGTATAGGCCTTATGAATCGAGCATTCCATCCCGGGGGTCCGGGTTTCATGTTTCAACCTTTCAACCCATACTCTATTTACGGTCCAGTACCTTCTCCCGGTCCTCCACCAGTAGTGCCAAATTCAAACGATGATCAAAGTGCTCGTGAGTCTCCCGACCTGAGAAATTTAAATAAGGGCAAGAAGGGAAGCGCTCTTCCAGGTTCAGGCAGCCGTTCAAGCAATCCTAGTATACCCGTCAATACTCAAGGAAAGAAGAGTAAACCGGGAAGAGGGAATGGTAGTGGTGGGGGTAAGGCAAGCCATCATATTTATCGCTCCCCACTTTTGGAAGAGGTGCGGTCCAATTCCAAGGGCAAAGAATATTTCTTGAAGGATATCTATGGTCATGTCGTGGAATTTACGAAGGATCAACATGGCTCTCGTTTCATACAACAAAAATTGCCTAGTGCCTCCGAAGAAGAAAAGGAAATTGCTTTCAACGAAATTCGTGACATCTCGTACGAATTGATGACTGATGTTTTTGGTAATTATGTGATTCAAAAGTTTTTCGAACATGGCTCGGACACACAAAAGCAGATTTTGTTGGACAGCATGATTGGAAACATTTATGAGCTTTCTTTGCAAATGTATGGATGTCGTGTGGTACAAAGAGCATTGGAATACATCCAGATTGATGGTCAAATTACTATTGTCAATGAGTTGAAAGACTTTATTCTCATCTGTGCCAAAGACCAAAACGGTAATCATGTCATTCAAAAGTCAATCGAGAAAATCGCCTTCGATAATATCAGATTTATTCTTGACAGTTTAAGGAACCACATCTACCACTTATCAACACACCCTTATGGCTGCAGAGTTGTACAGCGTTTGTTGGAATACTCGGAGCTCGAAGACCAAGAATTCATTCTTACCGAGCTTAAGAGGTTCATCTTTTATTTAATTCAAGACCAGTACGGAAACTATGTGATTCAACATATACTTGAACACGGAGAAGTTGAAGATCAAGAGGAGATTCTTCAAGTCGCTCTCGGTTCCATTGTCAATTTCTCCAAACATAAGTTTGCTTCAAACGTGATTGAAAAGTGTATAAAGCATGGTTCATTGAAGCAAAGGCAACGTATACTAGCTGAAGTTATGCTCGGAAACGAAGAACTTGAAAAAGAGGTTGTTGATGACGAGTCGCCATTAGCTTTGATGATGAAGGATCAGTATGCCAATTATGTCATACAGAAGCTAGTGGAGGGATTTGATCCAAAGAGTCAAGAAAAGAGAAAATTGGTAATGAAATTGAGGCAGTACTTAAAACAGCTTTCGATGAAGAATAATTATGGGAAGCACTTAGCGTCAGTGGAAAAGATGATTGCCGTTGCCGAAACTGCCTTAGTCGAAGCCGATCGTGCTTGAGAGTGCGAAATAAGAGAAGAAGAAAAATAAATGGATTTCCAACCAGAATATTCATTAACCAATGAAAGGTACATAAAACTGTACATATCGAGTTAAATAATTTAACCAAATGGCCTTGTCATTACCCAAATACAAAATATAATAACAAACTTAAAATAAACAAGAACAACATAGCGTTCCATCAGAACTAAACTTTTATGCTTCTAATCGCTAAAAGCACCCTTTCCTCATACGGATTGTTTTCCCGAATTAACTTCACGGAAATTAGAGAGAAAATCAGCCATTCCAGAAAAACCAGCTGGCAGACTCGAAATTTCCTTATACATAGACCGCAATCTTGCGGATTCAGACGCAAAAGACTTAGAGTCTTCTTCATATGAAACATAGTCATAGAGAGTGAGGTTCTTGAGGAAATCCAATTCGGACCACTCCAAAAACTCAGCTTTGCTCACTCTGTAAGTCGAATTCTCGTTGATATCTACCATGGCGGTGTTTAATTCGTAATCGGGTTTCACGGTTTGTGGCTCATCAATCACGGAACCCGAAGCCGTAGATGGCTCAGAGGTTGTGCGAAAACATTCCCGGAGTTGGTCTAAGGACAATAAAGAGGAGTAGCTTCCGTATAAAGTGATTGGTTCCGACTGCGAAGATGAAGATTGTGTGCGTGAGTGATTATCGTTTAGATGACTGAGATCAGAGCCAATAGAACCACCAGGGTGCTTCATTGAAAATGTCTTCTTTCTCTTCATGTGGTCGTTTTCAATCATCTCACCAAGTGCAAGAGCAACAGCATCCGCCAAAACTAGAGACAACATAGCTGAAACCGTAGGGGCAGGAATGCCGTGTATAACTGTCTCCTTTAAGTGTTCTGGCAAGTCGGCATATAACAAACTTGTGATTTGTGGGTGACTGGCCAACTTGGATTCCTTTGAGCACGTGAGCAATACGATGGGAATATTAGGAGATATGTGCGGAAGCAACTCTATAAGCTCAGGCGTGTTGCCGCTGGCTGTAAAGAAGATTAAACAGTCATTATCACGAAGCAAACCAAGATCACCATGAAGAGCCTCTGCCGGGTGCAATTCATCGGCATTGATAGTCAAGGACTTAAGCGTAGCAACAGTCTTTGTAGCAATCTTATATGATTTTCCAATACCACAGCAAACCACTTTTCCTCCCTTGTTGTGTGCATCGTATAGAAGTCCAATACTGTTGATCATATCAAGTTGCGTGTCGATATTTTCAACGTAATGACTAGCAAGGTTTTTAAGCGCATCAGATTCTCTATTGAGAGTAGCCTTCACCGACTGAAGAGCAGCAAAGGTCAACTTCTGCCACTCTGTAGTGTTCATGGTCATTGTCGACATGATGTGGTAAAAATTATTAAAATTCTGGCTGTGAGATCGAAAATTGGGTGCGGCCTCGGTTAATTAAATCTGCGAGCGATTACGACAAATCTTGATGCGATCGCGAATAGCACTGCTGACAAATAATTGAGGTAATTATTGTTTCTTTCACTCGGGAATGGAGAGTCAATTGTGTAATAAAACAAAATCGAAAAATAGTTTTCACGAATCGGTTTACCAAAACAAAGCCAAGAAAAATAGGAGGGAGACTGCGAGTTTAAATTCTGTTCAACACTCTCCCTATCATAATCTTTCGTTTGAGTTGGTCTCCTATAAGTCAGTGCGAAATTGCTCATTCACAGCCCCGGAGTTATGCGTGGCGAAGCAAGGGCGGAGAACGAACGGGGAAACGGAAGGCTCGGGTACAGGACACGGAAAATCCCTTAGTCAGAATTTCCGAATTAGAGTAAAAAGCAATAACGAAAAAAAAAAACAACAGGACCCTAGTTTGTTGCTTGCCGGTGGCAAAATTGAGGCCTCAAAGAAATTTCGGGGATTAAATTATATACTTGCTCTCAACGCTCGGTTAATTCTCGCTTGAAAACAATTGCCCGCCTTAGCCAAGAACAATTACTCAAGAGCCATCACATCACGTTTACTTTCGCATTCAATCTCATTGCAACGTAATTTACCTGCATACAATATACGTTAATAAATCCGGTAAAAGCGAGAGTGGTTCTGGAGCGGGTTTTTTTTCGCCACCTGATTGTCGCAAGTTTCTGGCCTATCCAGACATAGCAACCTAGCAACCTACTCGCACCTCCCCTACCTTTGAATCTAAATGACTTTACGTATATCATTAGTGTGAAACGTCGATTAAATCAAAACTTTTAAGTATACGAATTAAACTCTAGTAGGGAATACAAGTCTGTTTCGCCACCGGTGACGTACTTGTTGCCGTTAAGGCCATCTTCTTGCTCTTCCCCGCCCGCGCGCTGAGGCTGGAGTTGCTCCAAAAATGAAATCGTAGTGTTTTTGGAAGTGCTGGTCTGAACGCTCGGATTGACTTTATCACTTTGCTCATCCTCAATTTGTTTATGAGATTCTATTGTTTTTTGTCTTAAAGTATTGATATGCCTTACCCTTAATTGCCAGTCAGTTGCAATTGCCCCATTCATCAGATCGTGCCAAATATGGGAAAACCGGTCACTCATGATAATGACATTTCTAATCAAATGCGGTAATTGCTCTAGGGAAACAACCTTAAAATGCGTGGTGGAAAATATCCCTGGAACCCCGTTTCGCCTGTAAGTAATGACCTTGTAAAATTTGCGCCCACGGACATCATCTTTAACAGACCTTACCGTATGTGGGCTAATTACAATGTTGAGAAAATTAAACTGCGATTTGATCACATTGAAATTAAAGGGAAGTCCCGATTCATCAAAAAAGACATTGACATAATTGTTGCCAATATGTTTCTTCTTCATGGAAAAATACCGATCATTCGGCACATTCGGCATTAAAGTAGTAGTGTGATAAATGACGTGCGTGAGTGCGTCACTCCAAAAGTATGCAAACTCTCCATCAGTTCCGTTTTCTTTGTCAAGGCCACCCACGTAGATAGAATCACACTCCTTTAATTTTACCAATCGCCCAATTCCGTCCAAGAATTGATGATAATCGGGAGATCCAACAGTATTTCCAAGTATCTCAGCCTCTTCTGTTTGTCCTGGTCCAATATATATGATTCCGGCTTTATGATGCGAAACCACTGGTATACGATCGAACGCATTAATTGCCCTCTCAGTATATGCATCATCGAGCAACGCCAAAGGCTTTGATACATTTCCTTGATCCAAGGGTTTGAATAATTGTAGCAACAAATGACTGCTCAACATGCTAGTATTTTGTGATTCTGAGAGCGCGTTTGTTGGGAGCATTATTGGATTCAAACTTAAATCAAACACGGACATCCCACTAGGACGTCTCAAGATTATAGTGGACTCACCATTCTGAACATTAGTGTTAATCTCGATGATAGCATGACCAATAAGCCATCTGACAGTGTGATCACGAGAAAGGGAATTTGTTTTTGTGACGATTTTAAGCGGAATATTGCTGTACGTGAAGCGAGTGATGGCATCCAAGTATGCAACGGTCATTTCATCAAGATGCCGAATATCTTTTGATCCACTGCAAGAAATAATACTTCTGACAATAAAGGAGCTGATTTTTGAACGCTCACTCAAGTCAATCTTTAGAAACCATCTAATAATAACCGCATACGAGATAACCAAAGAATATTGGTAAAATAAAGGAGTCAATTTGATCGTTTGAGTCGATGAAGTAACGTCAACTTCCGCATCAACACCATGACTGAGATGATTACCTTCGGCTGAGCCCCCGTGTTCTTTGAAGCCTCTATGTTTCGCATCAAGAGAGTGTTCAATATATCTGAAACAAATGGCAAAAACTTGTCGAAACTCATCTGTAGTAAAATTGGAAGTCAATGAGGGAACGTGAATCAAAGCCATTAAAAATTCAAGAGCCGAAGAACTTGCATAAACACTCGTAACCCCAGTTTGTAGTCTTGTTAAAATTGGTATAAGGTATTTCTTTAGGGACTCCAGAATTTCATAGCAACATATGGTCAATAAGTGAATACATGGAATGGCAGTATTTTGCCACGAGCCCAATCCAAAAAGTAATGCCTTTATCAAAATCTCTTCTTCATGCCTATCAAAAAGGTCGTGATACCCAATCAAAGAGGAAAGCATCCGAACTAGTGCAACTTGCAAGTCGGACTTATTAATGTCACTCCCTGGAGGAGGAAATGTTGGCATACGTGGAAATTTTAACGTGAGTTGTTCGCAGATAATTCCTTGAATGGCCAAGACTCGGGACTTCAAGTGCCAAAAGAGCGATAGATTGAAAAGCTGTGAGCATAAATGAGCCAACGTGTAAGAATACAATTCCCAATGAACACATTTCTCAAGGATCATGATAACGATATCAACCCATTTGGTGAAATCTAGTATAACGAGGTTTGAATTCATTCCAGAAGAGCCATGTTCATGTTCATATATCAAAAACTGAGGATTTGGTTTATTGAAGAGCTGTTTTGGTAAATAAGCCAACTCCTCTGGAAAGTGCCACCAGTGTTGCAGGCTTTTTGTGTAGTTATCATCAAAAGAATTTCTTTTAAAAGTTGTAGCCAATCCGTTCATATCGGTCGGTTCACAGAAATAGAGCGAGCCTATTGAAGTAGAGCGGAGACGAATCAAAACACGAATGACAACAAGCAGAGCCTTGTGAACTTCTTTTTCAATGGAGAATTCTAAGATCTCAATCAAAAAGTCATACATAAGTTTTGCCTTCAACGGACTATGCACCGTCAACTCAATGAATAATTTGCCAAAGCATGTTGCCATCTCAACCAACCATGTAGGCGAAAAAATATCCGAGTCGCTGTCACTCCCAAGCGTTCCGTTCAAAGATTTTGTTTTCAGCTTTTGTAAGTTGGAAGTTGTTGACCTCAAAGTGCCCTCAGTATGTCCAAAAACAAAGGTGCCATTAAAGGTCAAGGTAGAATGCAACTTTTCAAGTATAGCTTGAAAAGACTCCATACTGGAAATGCAAAGAAACTCGTAAACTATCGAGTGCAAAAAATGGTGGAGAACAGAATCTTCTTCCTCCTTCAAGGAATGAAGAATTTTCAAAATACATTCCACGCCAACTGAATCATCACCTGAAAGGGTTAGAGACTTTTCGTTACCATCTTTTATCAAATCTAGGGCCTTCATTCGAACACTGGGTGATATTCTCATTGCTGGCTTCTGGAAATAAAATGCTGATAATATCAATCTACAATTCTCTTTCCACTGCTGATCCGAAGTTGTACATAGGCTGTTGTTCAAGTAGTGTTTCAAAACAAAGTTCGTCAAGTTCTCTTCAAGAAGCCGCGGGCGTAGCAAATAAAGCTCTACCAATTTTCTCTCTGGTGCAACAAGAGTACCAGAAATGAACCTTTCATAAAGTGAAGTACAAATTGCAGACCAGTAGCTTTCATCTTGAGAGCTGTTGACTTTAAGCTTCAGGAGCAAAGAGAATATTGATTCCGAAGAAGAATACCACGTGTAAAATGGAAAAAGGGTGGTGAATCTTTGCAGTAGCGAAGGGTTTGTTTCATCTTCCGTCGCAGTAAATAAATGATCAAAAATTCTAAGAACACCGCTGTTGAGTACTGAAATATCAAGAAGTGAGCAGTCAGTCAATCCCCAATAAAGAGCTTCATAATGGAAATCAAAGGATTCTAGAATTTCGTCTGAGCCACATAAAAGAAGCATATTTTCTAGCATCGAAAGCGCACCTAAAGCCGTAAGGAGACACTTGTAGTCAGGATTGTCTTTTAGTTCGAGATGACTGACTTCAGCCCCTCTTAAGCTTTGTATCTCCGGAGATTGAAATATATTAACCGTTGAATCCAAGGCATGGAAAGGCGATACACGAAAAACTTTAGACATTGTCTCCCAGGCAGCGTCTAGTAGATTCAGATTTAGAGGTGCAAGTGAGCATAAAAACAAAACAGTGGCGGAATGAGAGTCGGCAGGAATAAATGCAAAAATTGTAATGGTTCGTACAAGCTCACATAACACTTGTAAGATATCAAGATCATCTTCATAAGATGCAATATGGAATGTGGTACTCAATATGGACGAGATAAACAGCTCATCCAAAATCGAAAAATTAAACTTAAAGCAATTGCGCAAGTAATGTGAGATTTCCACAATAAGATTATGGTTCGAGTACGCAAGCAGTTCTTGTTTCTTCTTGAGACGATAAATTTTCCCCATTTCACTGAAACATTGAGTCATGAACTCAGACCAGCCACGATCCTGGTTGTAAATGCAAAGATCATGTATTTCTTTTCCATTATCTGTCAAACGTTTCAAAGCATCAAAAAACAAGTCAATTTCCGGGTCCAAAGTGGCATCACTCAAACTACAATAAGCCAAAATATCCTTGTAGTACATGAGTCGATTACTCACGTCAATTGTATCATGTTCGATGCATTGGATCATCAAGTTCAACCCGATGCGACGCACTGATGATGCTAGTCTCTTGTCACATAAATCTCTTGCAAGATACCAGATTTCAGGGATTGAAGAAACCGAGTAAGTTTTCAAAGATTTTGTTATTTCCACAGCAGCAGAAACTCGAAGCGGTAGGGCATCATGTCCAAGTTGATTTAATAATTTTTGCATGTCCGAAGTGCCTCCCACGACCTTAGCATTAACGGCCACAGGCACTCTCCCAGATGCAGGTTTTAAGGATTTGGTGAAAGATTTCAAAACTCCACCAAGCCCCAGGCTTCGAAGCCCGGATCCATTTTTTTCAGACATGGGATATGTGGCGATAGTTGTGTAAATATCTTCGAAACTGGAAGGACTTATGCTTAGTACTTTAAGTGCGTACGCGAAAAAGAGAAGCTTTACGCGAACCAGGATACAGGGGCTTCAGAATTATTAGGGAACTACTGAAACATAACAATCTGATTACTTGTCTTTTTTTGTCGATTTATCATATTTCTATTTTTTAAAGGAAGCAATTGAAGGAGGGAGCATGGTTGAATTTGGCTCCATTACTCAATTATAATTATTTGCACCTCCGATCAGTTCACACACTGTTTCTGAAACCGCACGGCTGAGTATAAAAGAGATGCACAGCTTCTCAGCTAGGTTTCGCATCATTGGAGGGCAAGTTTTCAGTATTTTTCATTCTATGAAAGCCCAAGTTTAGAAAATAGGTGAAATTACTATACATAATATTTTCTAGAAGTAGCTGTTGTCATTAATATATTTACATACCTAAATAGGTGAACTTAGCACCAAAGGTGATAGAATTTGAAGTACCAAGGCTTGCGGGAAAGCAATTCCTTCTCTTGACGGATTTGTTCTTTCAAAAGTTCAAGGTCAGTTTCTCTACGGCCTGTGTCGATATCAATATCCTTGGCAGGGATTTGGAAGATCCAGTTCTTCTTCCAGATCTTGTGACCGATATAGAATACAATCAATATCACGCCTCCCAAATATGACTCAAAAAAATTGGCAGCGTTTGGCTTTCCTCCAACGGGGAAGAGAGCAATCCAGAACTGAGCGATGAGAACCAAGATGAAGACCAATCCTCCAATATAAGAGCCTATAGTACCCGTTTGAGCAACAAAAGGCAACTCATTTACACCTCTGCCCTGGACTTTGAGGGCACGTCTGAATCTGAGATGAGCCCAGTTAATAGAGATCCACAGGGCAATAGAACTCAAGGCAGAAATACTCAAAAGCCATGAAAAAATCTCACTTTCTTTTCCACTTGCAGCGATAAATGCGAGTAATGCAAAAATGTTACAAATAGTGATGGCAACCAAAGGCCTTCCCTCACGGTCGACGTACGCACAAATTTTGGGAGCCAAACCTTGCTCAGCTAAGGAAGTCAAAGTTCTGGAGGATGCGTAAACAGACGTGGAGGCCACCGAAATAATCGAAACCAAGATGACCGCATTCATGACGTGAGGCAAACCCTTAATACCTCCCTCTTCAATTGCAATAACGAACGGGGATGCAGTAACATCCACAGACGAGGCTCCAAGTAATCTTGGAGAGTTGTATGGAACCAAGAAACAGATTAATGTTAATGATACCAAGTAAAACATCAAGATTCTCCAGAAAACCTGCTTAATAGCTCTGGGAAGTGACTTTCTTGGGTTTTCTGTTTCAGCTGCTGCAAGACCAACAAGTTCTACTCCAGCGTAAGCAAAAGCTGCTGTGATGAAAACAGATACAACACCTTTGAATCCATTGGCAAAAGCGCCGGGATTATACCAATACTCAGCTCCATGGGAGTGTCCTTTAGGTCCACCACCAGCAGCCAAAACGATGGATACAATAATGAAACCAACGACAGCAATAACCTTGATGAACGAGAAGACGAATTCAGTCTCACCATACGCACGCACACCAAACATGTTAATCGAACATACCACAACGTAAAATATAAGCACCCACACATCTGCATTGATGGAGTTATTCCAGAATTGCATCGTGATAGAACTACTCACGAGTTCCAAGGGGAGCAACACCAAGAATTGAATAAAATAGTTCCAAGCAACAGCAAAACCAATGGAAGGATCAATGAAACGACTGGCATACAAGTTGAATCCACCACTAACAGGAAAAGTGACCGAGAGCTCTCCCAAACTTTGCATGGTGGTAAAAATAGCAAAACCGGTGATTGTCCATGTGATCAAGATACCAGCGGGACCTCCCGTACTGAGAGCAGAACCTGAACCAACAAATAATGCACTTCCGATAGAAGAGCCAATTGCAATCATACTGATATTTCTCGACTTCAATTTACGCTTGAGTGGAGATTTCGCTGTGAGAAGATTGGCTCTCTCGATATCATTCATATCGTCTAACATATCGTCATCCTGCTCCACGTTCACTCGTTTGAACGAGTCTTTAAAGTTCTGCCATCTCAGAAATTCAGTGGTATGGCAATATTGTTCCTCGATATCACTGGGACGCTTATCTGTAAAAGACATGATAATGAAGCGATGCCCTTTTCTTTTCAACGGTGTTGAAATTGTGATTTAATACGATTGAGCTGCATCAACCC
Organism: Metschnikowia koreensis; assembly: GCA_030569435.1. Taxonomy (NCBI): domain Eukaryota; kingdom Fungi; phylum Ascomycota; class Pichiomycetes; order Serinales; family Metschnikowiaceae; genus Metschnikowia; species Metschnikowia koreensis. The sequence goes on along the minus strand of JAJMKX010000331.1, from coordinate 16,530 downwards.
ATCGGGCCGGTATATAGGTAGGATGCGATTTTTTTAAAAGTTTAATTAACCGAGATTTCTTTTTCTTTTTATTGTTGAACGAACCAACACTATCGACTAGTTTCTCTTGTTTCAAACTCTTCTACAGGCTCATGAGAGAAAATTCACCTTCTGCAAAGACTCTTAGCAAAACCGTTGATTTAAGATATCTTAAATTGTCAAAGTTTCTTCAAGTTCGACGCGATGGATCACGGCGATATTTTGACGTGACTCACGGTTAGGCCGGTGTCGGCAGAACTGCATATTACGCTCAAGACATCTTCGGATATTTGGCCCCCTCCTCGGGTAATTCGTGAGGGCCGAGATTCATAATATGTGCAGCACAGAATAATTTCAAGTTATGCAGGATCTACCCACCTAACTCAGCCACGACTTTGGCTCAGCTTTGCGCCTCTTTCTTTTATCTTATCTTCCCCGCTTAAAGCAGAGAAATTATAGCACAAAGAGATTTAAGACTAATACTTCTGGTCATTGGCCTTATATCGTGGCTTGGTTATGTGCCTGCTCTTTCATTAAAGCATATTATTAACTCGATGATTCTCGGTCTTTTGCTTTACATTGCGATAAAAGTATGCGATAGAGGAGAAGTTCGCCAACTTTAAGACTAGCTGAAAAAGGGGTCATCTTTCTATAATCTTTGAGGGCTTACCCAATTATCAAAGTCTCCAAGGGTCACATCAAGGATGTAACATCGTAGTCAAGATATAGATCTATCACTAAATATGAACTCCAAGCGATTCTGCTTATCAAGATAATGCATCTTAATCCTATCACGTCTCTGAAGAAGTTTGTGGGGTTACCTATGGTTTCAGTCTACTAAATGTGAAAAAATAATTTGGAAAATGCGTCCATTATCGGCCATCATCGCATCTTAGAAGAATGCCCGACCATTTATCTCTCGAAGAGACAAGATTAAATCATATGTGAGTTGGATACGCGAGGAGATTAAAAACCGCAACCGATACCTTGGAGGCACTTTGGGTCTACTAGCACATGGACGATATTTTCGAGCCCACATAACGCATGCCATTGGAAATTACATTTAATGTTTAGTAGTAGCTCTTGACTTACCATTATGCTTATCAGTATCTATTAGGCCACGAGTGTCTAAAACCTTTATCCTCTATTTTTGAAATGTGCTGATTATTTACGTATTTAAAGATTTAACTGGGTCAGAATGACGAATGACTGGTGATCCTGCTCATAAATTCAAGAAGCAATCTTCAAAACTTGAACTGTTAGAGTTAGCCGGAGATGAGGTCAGCCATGAAACAAAACCAACCACCCCATGTAATTTTTTGTAAAAGTCTGCGAAGAAATTTTGGCCGGATATTCATTAACAAGCTGCCACAATTATATCCTTCGCTTTCAACTCCAATTCCCCACTTGATGTTCTGCCTCACGTTGCATCCATTCCAAAAGTTCCACCACTTGTGTCTTTCACATGGAATTATACGAAGTAAGTTCTTTTTCAAGGGGCCACGTGGTCCATCTATGTATTTGAACCCCCCTATAAGGGAGCGGCTTTGTCGAGGATCGGAGCTTTTCAACTGTTTGTCACCCCAATGCCCTGTAAACGAAAGCCAATTACCATACTCAAGCTCTCTGCCAGCATGCTTGGAGTTTGAATTTTTCTCTGCCGGATGCACAAACTCACCATCATAGGTGTATCCCAAATAGTTTTTAGTTGGGTTCCACAAAGGGCCGCGGTCAGTGAAATCACACAAAATCTGATATGGAAGATCATGAGGGTGAGTGCCGACAGATACATAGTTTGCATGTGTGCCTCGAGCAGAAAAAATGATTGGGTGCTTGGTATCGAGCTCATACTTCTCTAGATTTGTATAATGATATGCACCTCCACCCCCATGAGCAGACATCCACACGATGATTGGACTCCCTTTGTAAAAACGCACAAGAGAATGTTCCCAGTCACCCACGTGGTTACCATATGGCCCAGATCCCATGACAAAGGGCCCCAAGTTAAAGGAGTAGAAATAAAACCAAAAGGCATCGACCCAGCCGTTACCTTTATCTAAGACGATTAGAGTGGCAGGCGCATCTTTAATCTCGCCATTTCGCAACAGAGGCTTATTTTTGAGACCTGTAATCCATTCAGGATCAAGATCAAAGTCCTCGTTTGCCGTCATATATATGTTAGCTTTCTTGGGTAAGTGCTCCAACATGGAGATGTTCAATTTCCCGTTTTCCGTCCCTTCTATGACCGTCCCATTTCCAAACTTGACCGAGAAATTTTCCACATATTTCTTGATATCATATGGAAAGTATCGTTCCTCGGAATAAAGATGTACAAAAGGCGCATAATCAAGCACATATTGCGGGATTTCACCATTGCGCAATGTCCTTTTCGCTTCTGCGGGCTTGCGCAAAATGGGCGGATATTTATGGTTGTCATTTGCAGGAAGAAAAATGTTTTCGATTTCTGCATGATCATCACTTAAAATATCGGCAATATAGCCATCACGGAGATCCCATTTGGATACGGAAGAGCACGTGGCCAGCACTAGTAGTAGCAGGGTAATTAAAAAAAACAGGTTCATGATAAGGGTGTTTCGTATTTGATTCTTATTGCGCGTTTAGTGTACGTGATATATTTTTGTCTTCGACTCTGATAAGAAGTACTAAATTTTTAAGCTAGGTTGAAAAATGGTGTTTCAGCTCAGGAGAAAGTGTAGCCAGAATGAGACTTACTTTGTTCTCAGGAGTTAGATTGAGCTTTAGTAATCGGCTTGATGACGTAAGGGGAAAGGGCGAGCACCCAGACCAAATCCGGAAATGTGGAGTGACTTTCTTTAATCTTATTCTTTCTTGACCCTGAAGTTGTCTTGCTGGCTCGCTAAGGTTTAAGATTAATTGCAAGAGAAAGTCTACAAGACTTTCCTTTTTTTCTTTCTCAGGTGTTGATAACGAATTAGCAGGTAAAAGAACGCCACCTAATTTTTAAAATAAAACCCCTGGAAAGTCGGAGTGTAGGGCATCAACGATGAATGCAGGCAAGCGCACTTTGAAGATATATAGCCGAGCCGGAGGTGTCTACAATTCTAATTTGTTAAATTTGATGTAGGATATTAATAGTAATTACGTAACCGAAAATATAGAAAACTTGTCTGCTCAATTCTTTTTCTTTCCCAGCCTTTCTGTAGCGAAGTAATGTGGGTTGCGTAGAACACGCGACACTATCTAAAAAATGGGGTCTATGCGAGAGAAAAAAAAAAAGTAAGAAACCTAAAAGACAAATACCTGGTCACCCAACTTGCTCACAGGCTTAGCCTTAGGGTAGCCCAAAGTTTGGGCAGCCTTCTTGATGGCAGAAACCATTGGTGGGGGACCACAAATCAACAAGTTGGTGTCTTCGTCGTGCTTTGGTAAGTGTGCCTCCATGATTTCTGGGGTCACGAAACCAACAGAGCCCTTCCAGTTCTCAGGGGCATTGTTCAAAACGTAGTGAATCGAGAGCTGTTCTGGGTGCTTAGCCTCCAAATCCTCAAGCTCGGCCTTCAACAAAATGTCGTTCTCGGCCACATTAGCATAGACCAAGTGGAGCTTAGTCTTGTCGGTGGGGTCATCCAAAATAGCAGTAAGAACCTGGTACATTGGAGCAATTCCAGTACCACCAGCAACCATACCAAGAGACTTGCGCATGTTGGGGGTGTAGGTGAAAAAACCCTTAGGGCCTCTGACATCGATGGTTTCGCCGATTTTCTTGGACTCCACGTAACGGGAAATGTTTCCGTTTTCATATGTCTTGATCAACAAGTCGAATGAGCCCAATTGGTCGTCGTTGGAAATTGGAGTGTATGATCTAACAACCTCTTTACCATCAATGATTGCAGAAATGGAGATGTGTTGTCCGATAGGCAAGCCCAATCTGTCAGTGGATTTGGGCAAGCCAAACTTATAGATACACGAGTTATGCGACACTCTAATTTTTTCGATCAAGGGGAACTTTCTGAATTCCGTGGGCGACAAAATAGGTTGGGCCTTCTTGTTTTTCTGGAAGTAGTACAATGCAATGAAGGACGCGATAATGGCCACTACGGTAGCGAGCACCACGAGCGGGTTTGATTCGTCAGCCATTTCTATAAAGTGTTTGACAGATCAAATTGAGACAATAAAAAACAAAATGGTGTTTTTTAGTTTTTTTTTTTTTTAATCTTTCTAAACCACCGAGGATGTTCTGTGACGGAAGTTTGGTTAGTTATACTTTTGAGATGCATGTGCTGATTTTCGCACCGCATGTTGTGGGCGAAAGCGCGACGTTTACCCGGACGCGGCACCAACAAACAAGGAAATCATCGCCCCAACAAGTGAAAAAACCCCGGGCGAGCCCGGACTTCGTTGCCCGTTAGGCTTGTTCGGACTTCATCCTGCAATTCATTTCCATTCGCAGCCTCTTTCTTTTAGCACACGCGATCGGAATTGGGAATCAGTACTGGAATAATTAATTTTTAAGATTTCTTTTTATTTTTTTTTCTCAGGCAGAAAATATATTTTAGAGATAAGCAAAGTAGTTTCCATTGTTTCAAAGAACTTATTGAGGCTCCAAATTCTGGCCTGGACTGAACTAATCATCTTAAGTGTACGATAGTGATGGGCACACCCAAATCTTTAGACAAGAAAACGAATTTACATTAATTAGTTCAAGAAATTTGAAATATCTTTCTTGCACGAAGATTGATTTTTTGATTGTATTGAAAAAGGGGAGATCCGTTCTAACTTTGTCAATAAAGTCGCGGCAGTGAAACTAATAACAAGAATCTCAAGCATCAACAGAACAAATATCATATTTACAATCGAGTGACTATCTATAAAATCATTTCGAAAAAAAAATCTAACTCTAATTAAGTTCCTTCTCCTCCTCCTCCTCTTCCTCTTCCTCTGCACTCTTCACATTCCACTGTCCTGTTATATCCCAGCGCGAGCCCTTCGCATTAATACTGACGTACTTGACGAATTTCAACACACTTGGATCTCTCAACATAAGACTCAAGCTGTTCCACTTACATTGACTAGTGTATAACACCGAGTCATCTGCTGGATCACTCGCTTTATAGATCGCAGGATCATCATCCTCGAATTCTTCGTCACTCTCACCACCATTCATGGCCATGCAAAGCTCGTAGCCACCAAATTCACCAGATTCCCAATTTTCTGGGTTGGCAGCTGTAGGCGTAAGACCAAGAGTAGCTTCTAGAAGAATGTTCAACTCTCCCTCTCTGGCCAATTCTTTTTCAGTCGTTGTGGCAAGAATAAAGTCGTGACCTGGGCGGAATCTTCTTGCTAACACTTGGTCACTGGTAGGAATGATCTCAGTAATGTAAATCAACCATTTGCGGAAAGCCACAGACTTCATAAGTTGGACAATTTCCACGACCATCTTCTCACTCTCTTCGTGGGATAATCTTTTTGTGAGTTCGAAATTGGGCAATTCTTGTGGCCCGATATGGTTGATGGCACTGATTGCCTCTTCGTTCAATTGAAATTCCGACTTGCCATCTATGTACATGTATCTTTGCTTGTGGGGTGGCACGGCACATTTCCAAGGGAAAGCAATTTCATCCGCTGTTTGTGGGGCTTTTTTATCCAATTCTGTGGCCCTGAGCTTTTTCCTCAACACCTCTGCGTATTCGTCATTCAAGAATCCATTGATATCAACAACAGACTCTTCCAAGAAAGTCTCCTTCAATACTTTGAGCGAAGATTCGGTAAGGTACGTTGGATTGATGTACTTAGCCAAGTACGCCACATCATCATTGGACAAAAATCCACCTAAATCGATGGACTCATAGGCCTTCACTTCCTCTTTAGGAAAGTCTGTTCTGATAGGCTTGGGGAAGTCAAATTCCTGTAGCTCTTTGGTTTGCAACTGGCGCAATGTGCTTTTTGCCTCGGTCTCCTCTTGTTCACCGGGAACATATCCAGCCTCGCCTTCTTGAGGAATATGGAACCAACCTTGGATGGAGAGTCTTTGCTTGTCTACACGAACTTCCTCAACATCGTGGAAAGACAAGCCTGGTTGAACTGTGAAAAATGCAATTTGGTTAAATTGAGGAATAAGCTTTGTTTCGTAATCCGTTTTGGGGACATTAGGCACGATAGCAGGGAACAACCTTAATGCACCACCATAATGAGCCTTCCAAGTGTAGTCTGGGTCAGGCATGTATAAAATAAAACTAACTCTTCTGGATCCTATAACATCATCGTGTGTCAACAAATGGCAACCTTTGGTGTACGTATTAATCGACATGTCAGTCTTGACTCCACTCAACTTTCCACAACCTGTGACATTCGAGACGAAATCACGAAACTCCTCGGAGTAGATCGCAGCACGAAGTTTGTATAGGGAAGGTAGTCTGGATAAATCGTTCCAGTCCAAACCGGACAAATTGGCCAAATCTCCAGACTGATACACCTTGTAGATATCAGTTTCCTTTTTGGTGAATGCAATCTCATTCAATACTTCCTTTCTGACATTTCTGAGAAGTGTGTCATCAATGAGTTCAGTGACAGTTCCCCATTTGTAAGGCAGACTTTCGGAAATGCTTGACTCGAGATTGTTTTGGAAGGAGTTGTCGAAGATCTTGTTATTCAAGAAACTATGGATCTCATCGTGCGTGAAGGTAGACTTGATTTGCTTCACTTGCGCGAGAGAGTCAGATTCGTTTTCTCTTTTAGACATTTTAAGAATTTCTTGAAAATTTAGGATATTTTGAATGTCTTTTTTTTATTATGCTTTTTTCCAAGAGTTGGATGTTGTTTACTTGAATCTATTAGAAATACGTTTCCGGTGCGAGATGAGCTTCGATGGTGGTCTGAGGCCGAGACTTTTCCACAGGAATCAGCCCACACCATGTGGTTGACAACTCGATGCGCATGGGTCTGATATGCCACTACTAAGCAAACTATATAGATTTTCAGATGAACTATCTTTTCTTCTTTTATTTTCGAAGCATTATTTGTAAAAGGTTGTTTTTGTTTTCTTAAAAGAAAAAAGAAAAAGACGAGGAAAGCTGAAGATGCCTCTGTCAATTGAATCCAGTGAATTCAGATAATTGTCTTGAATTTCGGCACCCATTTTGCTTACTAACCGCTTCTCGCTCAATTAAACAAGCAGCAACATCCATTATCAACAAGAAGTGGTTATACAAGACAGCTTTATTGAATTCAGAATTCTGAGAATTTACCTCTGCAATCCGTTTATCGCCTTCTGGCTTTGCCGAATCAAATTCAGTTTAATCAAGTGGTACTGAAAGTCAATCCTTGTAACAAATAGAAGTAGTTCGATTATTAGAAAGATCGATACTTTTCAATAAAGGGATATTCCATCTCCGCCGTCAATGAATGTTTGCTGAGGACACAAGTCTGGTTACGGTAATTAATATTGAAACACGCGAATTTTTAGCAAGTCCAAGATGGGTCAAAGGCTGGGGTGGTTATTCAGTTACATGGCCTATATCGAGGCCACATAATTAGGATAATGCTTCGAGATATGATTTCAAAAGAGTTTCTGTTGCCCGAATGAAAGTTCTTGAAGTATTGAGCACATCGTTGTTTGAATTACGGTATATCTTTATTCTCCAATTAATTTATTTCTCCTTGAGATATCAAGCATACTTAAAATACCAGTATATCAAACCCTGGGGAAATGCTAATAATTTCCATCGACAAATATTTATTAAATTAAGAATCTGCATCATAACCACCACACACTGGCTGCGACAGCAACAACAACACGTCGCTTATCGCACGTGATGTTGAATCATAGATATAATGCAGTACGTCCGCTTTAGGCCCGGATTTTTTTGAGTCATACTGAAAAATACGTCAGTGAGAAAATCCTAGAAAAAGAAACGTTTTGTGCCTCTGAAAAATCTGCTTAGATTCACTCATTTTTTCGATAATAAAAAGAAAGCATACTTCTTCAAGGTAAGAGTCCGCGATATATTTTAGTTGCTCTTCATTGCTTATACTCAATTTTCTTTCCATAAAAAAATCAACTTATTAGTGAAATTCAGCATGGCCTCTCTACAATCGCCAGCCAGCTATAATTCCGTGCTTGATTTGAAACAGCTTCGTTCCGAAGGCTGGATCATCCAAAAGTTTGGAGGTACCTCGGTGGGAAAATTCCCCGAAAATATTGTCGATACCATTGTGAAAGAGTTTAGCAAGCACAACCGTGTCGCTGTGGTGTGTTCAGCAAGATCGTCCAACACCAAAAGTGAGGGTACTACTTCCAGATTGCTTAGAGCTGCGGATCTCGCAACGGAAAAAGCCGACTTTGGTACTTTGTTGCAAGTTATTGAGGATGACCACACTCAAAACGCTCGTGAAAAGATTCAGGACGAAACTCTTCAAAAAGACTTGATTGCTCAATCGCAACTTGAAATTAAAAGAGCCCATGAATTGTTGCATGCGTCGCAAGTCATTGGCGAGATTAGTCCCAGAACCTTGGATAACATCATGTCTATTGGTGAGAAATTGTCATGTCTATTCATGTCGACTTTGATGAATGACCGTGGCTTAAAATCCGTATATATTGATTTGAGTGACATCATTCCTCTAGATTATGACTTCTCAAAAGGCTTTGATGCCAATTTCTACCTGTTCTTGAGTGGCAGACTTGGCGAAAAAGCGGCAGCTGTTGAGGCTGGTGTTATCCCAGTGTTCACTGGTTACTTTGGAACAGTTGCAGGCGGTTTGCTCAATGGTGTCGGCCGTGGTTACACAGACTTGTGTGCTGCGTTGATTGCGGTTGGTGTGCAGGCCGAGGAGTTGCAAATCTGGAAGGAAGTCGATGGTATTTTCACTGCTGATCCAAGAAAAGTGCCCACCGCCAGACTTTTGGATAGCGTGACCCCAGACGAAGCTGCGGAATTGACATACTATGGATCTGAGGTTATTCATCCATTCACCATGGAGCAGGTGATTAAGGCTAAGATTCCTATCCGTATCAAGAACGTTGAGAACCCTACAGGAAAGGGTACCATCATTTACCCAGACAATATTGGCAGAAGAGGTGAAGCCACTCCACCACACCCTCCTGCTGCTTACGAAACGCTCTCCTCCAGTTACATCCAAACTCATAAGAGGAGATCAGCCACTGCAATCACTGCCAAACAGGACATTGTGGTCATCAACGTGCACTCCAACAGAAAGACATTGTCGCATGGTTTCTTAGCTAATCTTTTCTCTACCATGGATAAGTTTAAGTTGGTGGTAGACTTGATCTGTACTTCCGAAGTACATGTGTCTATGGCATTGCAAGTGCAACAAGAACAAGAGGTTCACCTTAAATATGCATTGAAGGAACTTAGACTCATGGGTACCGTTGATGTCACCAGAAACATGGCCATTGTTTCTTTGGTGGGCAAGCAGATGGCCAACCTCATTGGTATTGCCGGAAATATGTTCAAGATCTTGGCTGACGAAAAAATCAACATTGAAATGATCAGTCAAGGTGCAAACGAGATCAATATCTCTGCCGTGATCAACTCCAAAGACACTATCCTTGCCTTAAAGTCTATCCACGCGATTTTGCTCGAAGGCAATTTCGGAGAACAATCTGCCACCGATTCTAGATTAGAAGCTTTGAAATTACATTGAACTGTAAATATACGATCAACGATAGATTCCATGTATCTCAAATTTTGTAGCTTTTGCTCGCTTCGTTTTACAAATTATCCGAACCACGATTACCACTATTGCATATTATGCACAATAAGCAGAAGAGAGGCAAAAAAAAAAAAAAAAAAAAAAAAAAAAAAAAAAAAAAAAAACGCACTTATTATTCAAACCAATATAAATATATGATGCTTAGATGCCAAAATCACCGGAGTCGGAATTACGCTGGCTCAGCTGGCTGCCTTGCAACTTTGAATTCTCATCAGCCAAGCCTTCAATGTCACCAATCATGCCACCAAGCAACTCGCTGGCCAACTTATGGTAAGCCAATTGCGCCTTAACAAGCTCTAAGATCTCCTCGATTGGCTTGGATTGTTCCAACACATTTTGCATTACGGAGAGCGCATCCTCGACAGTATTAGCAAAGTCGTCCTCGGCATTTTCCATGGCAACACGCAATTGTGGTTCTTTCGAAGGGTTGGAGCAGTTGGTCAATGCTTGTCTGGAAACATCATAGTCAATTCTTTTTTCTTCGACTTTCTTTTGGATCGCCGAGCTTTGAGAAAGAAGCGAACGCAAGGTGGTGGTCAATGGCGCATTAAACTTGTTTTTCACCAATTGGTCTTGACCCAATCTTGCGTTAGCAATTTTATTCAAGTTTGAAGAGTACAAGTCCAAAGCCTTGACCAAAGGGTCCTGGTTACCATCGGCCGAGGATGTTAAGATAGACCCGTCAGTGGCACGCGCAAGAGCATGGTACATGGTCTTAGGTGGCTTAAACTCTCCATTGGGAGTCACAAGCGCAGCCTGGGCCTCTGCTGGAGTGGTAGCCTTGGACAAATTGGAGAATCTGTCGGTAAGGTTTTTGCCGAATTCATTAAAAGACTCCTGCAAGTTGAGTGGGTAGTCGTAAGACTCGTTTTCGTAGTTTTGCGTCACTTTCAAGATATTTTTATACAATTTTTCCACGTTGTTGCATTTATTGGCCAATTCGGTGTACTCCGAGGGTAACTGGCTGATTTCATCCACATTCACTTTACCAATTTTTTCCTGGACCAAGCGGGTGGTTCTCTGTGCAAAGGGCAAAACCTCATTGTTGAACTCGGTGCTGACTTTATCTCCAAAGGATTTCAAGTTGTTGGTAAAAGAAGAAAAGTTGAATGCCATCTTTGAAAATTTGGAGTTTATGTTTTTGTTTTTTTGTTTCCAGTGGGATATTGTAGTGCACTTGTGGGATCAATTTGACCTCACGGGAATAAAAGTGCCCCCCGGAACACGTCCTGGCAGTCACGTGACTAGAGGCTCAGGAGTCCTGGAGAACTTCATTCCGTGCTATTTTCGATACGTGGAGTTTTTAATTAGCAATACTTATAAAATTTTATTATTTTGAAATCATTAACCAAGAAATATGTGTCTCTGATTTTTGGTATTTGACGTTTGCTTTGGTGCAAAGTGTGAGCTTGCAAAATTAGCACCGCCCCGCTCCAGTTTTTTTTATCCCAAACCCTGAAACCAATTCGCGAAAGCTTATCAATACTCAAGCCCCTTTTGGAAAAAATCATACACTGCAGAAGTGAATCTGGAAGCGCCCTCCGCAATCTCTTCGTCGGAGTCAGCTGGAGCAAACGTTAATCTAAAAAAGTTGCCTCTCTCTAAACTAAACTCTTGATCAACCGCCATTTTGATTCCTGCCACAACCCCTACGCCGTAAGCCCGAAACTTCCACTGCAATAAAGTAAGCTTTGCATTAAAGTCTGTACCTTCAGGAAATTTGATGATTACACTAACAAACATCCCGGCTCTTGGATCAATCAAATCGAAGTAACCCTCTTCAAAAGCCTTCAGCTTGTATAAATTGTAGAGCAACACATTTCTACGTCTTGAATAGGCCCCACGAAGCTTCAAAATCCATTCCAACCATCCATCAACACCACCAAAGTTTTGCTCAATGACGTTATTGACAAGAATTTGAGATGTCCCCGATGGTGAACGTGTCACAACAGCTGAATATCTTCCAATTGCGTCAATGACGTCCTTATGGCCAACCAAGAACCCCAATCTCAATCCGGGAGCGAAAAGTTTTGAAAAAGTTTCCACACGGAGCACTCTACCACTCGTATCAATGGTTATGTAAGAAGGCGTCAAGTGATTTTTGAGGTAATCTTCAATATCAAGACCTGGTGGTCCTGTCTCAAGCTCAGACTCTTTGTATGGAGGGAGAGTCAAATACCCGTAGGGGTCATCCTCAATGATGGCGAAATCGTACTTTTCAGCCAATCTATAAACTCGTTTGCGAAATTCTAAGCTTTGAGTGAGCCCAGTAGGATTTTGGCCAGAGGAAATTGTGTAAAGTGCCTTTGGTTTTTTGCCCTTCAACTCTGGTTTTATCTCGTCCCAGTTTTCCAATAAGTTCGTCAAGTACTCAATATCAATTCCATTGGCATCTTCCAGAGATGCGTTCAAGTCTAACTTTACTGGCACGGGAATCGCTCCCAGATTTCTGATGTTTTGCAAAATCGGAGTAAATGTAAACTCCTCCAAAAGCACAACATCACCCTCATCCAAAAAGACATCGATGGCTTTGTTCAATCCTTCTCCAGCACCACTAGAAATGATGGTTTCCCAATCACTATATTTTGGAGGATGGGCCTTAGAAACCACATGCCTGGTAAACTTTTGTAACTGTGGAATTCCTTGCACAGCACAGTATTGTAAGCCAGTCGCGATATCAATAAGCTTGGGGTCCTTGGCGCGCGTTTCGATCAGTACTTTGTTTCCTATTTGGGACGACACAGCTTCAGCGGTAAGCGAAGGTTCCCCTGAATTTGAATCTTCAAAAGGTTTATCTTTCACTGCCACCTCAATCGATTTCACTGGAAAAAACCCATTGTTTGGGGTTCCGTAATCTAAGTGAAGAAGATCTGGGTGAGGCTTAAATCCTTCTGGGGCACCCTTAAGTGTGTCAGCAGTGAAGTGAGTAAGAGTACGGGCCTGTGCTCGTTTGGAAATTAAATGTGACATTTTTGAATGTTCAAAAGAATAATTTGTAGGGGTGGAAACGGGAAAGAATTTACCCCGTTATTTATATTTCGAAAGTGCGGCTGCTCGCATGTTATCGCAGTTAGTAAGCTAATCCACAGTTGAAACGCGGGTTTAAATTTGCCGCGCCCGATAGCACCGCTCCGCAACGGAAAAGCGATAAGACCGGAAATGGGGCGGGACACAGTTTTAGGGAAACAAGTTAAAAATTATCAACCAGTGTGATTCATTACCAGGTAAATACGTTCGTGAAATGTCTCGCCGATTTAAAAGATTTTGTGGGATTTCTCAGGACATAAAGTCAAAGCCACATCTTCGTTTTTACTATCGCGTCATTGAGCTAAGCCGATAATCAGTCGGTATCACGCAGGAAATTACACAGTTCACGACATCTCATCATCTTCATCTAGAAAATCGTTCGCCAAGTAGCTCAATTCAGTAGCAGCCTTATACTCCTCTATGGTGGACAAGACACTTTCCTTGCATTCATTGAATGTTTCGAGAACCTGGGTTCTTTCCGCAGGATCTCTGGTCTCCGTGTACAAGTTAATGTAGGCTGATCTTTTCGCAAGCAAATCATACTGTTTGACGATTTTTGAAAAAAGATGTGGAATCGAAGTGTTGTTGGAAATTTGAAATCCACTCAATCCTCGACTCTTTGAAAATGTCAGTCTGCGTCCGTTCACTACATGAATGGATGCTGATGTCCAAGGCACAAATGGGACTCGGGACTGAGCACGAAGAAGACCTTTGCGAATTTCTTGCTGGTTGATATTATCGCCCACTATGTAGTCCATCATTGCGATGTAATTCGGATGCTGATTCACGTGGTTCATTTTACACTTATCGTTCAAAAGTTCAAGGATAATGTCACTTTCATTGAGGCTGACATAATTTTTTCTGTGTGTGACACCCGGGATATCCGCATATGGTGCAATTGATGAAGATAAAAACTTAAGTTCGGGCGTAGGCACCAACGTGGAGATGATAGATTCGTAAGAACCATACATGTAGCTTGGGAACCTCAATGGATTGGAAACGCCACATGCAACATATGCAATAAGCTTATTCTCACGCTCAAATGCTGAGGTAATGGGTGCTGGACGGTTGGACTCTGGTGATAGCAACAAAGATTCCAAAGCGTTCAAAGAGTCGTTGTCGTAAACAAAGGTCGCATCACTGTGTTCAATGAGCCGCTTTAAAGTCAAAACAGTATTATACGGCTGAACAACAACATCGGAAGTTTTATCATTAGATGGGAAAATCAGAAAAGTTGAGATCATCTTCTTGCGGCCGTAGCGATCGTTCAAAAGCTCTAGAAGAAAACTTCCTACACCTGACCCAGTACCTCCTGCTACACTATGAAAGAGCTGGAAAGTGGATAAATTGTCACACTTGTCCAACTCACGATCTATGAGATCAGTGAGTGCCTCCTCGTGTTGAGTGGCATATGAGTGTCCATGTCGCCAATTATTTGCTGCGCCTGTTCCACTTTCACTTAAATGCACATTCCTGGGGTTGAACATTGGCGAAGTCGACATGCACTTCCCAATGACTGAGGGCTCCGAGTCTATAAGCACTGTACGTGGAGTGTACTTATTTTGCTCGCTATAAGTGTAAAATACACTTGTATTGTCTGTCCTCTCATAAAGCAAGGAGTCGTCTGAAGGGTGCTGTTCGCTGTTACTTTCGAAACGAAGCTGGTTATTGATAAATGTTTCTGGTGTGCCATCAGCTGAAATCCCGTGTTCTAGGGCCATTTGTTGCCAGTACTGAAGCCCCACTTGATTGCCACATTGGCCTAATTGAAACGATACAATTTCTCTGTTGTGTTAGTAGAAGAACAAAGGAAGGCTCCGATATTGAGGGGAATAAGAATAACTAAGAGTAGTTGTAATCCTTGTTTAACCCCTCATTTAATATAAAGTCTAAGCCGGGAAGTTAATTTCCAATGAACTTAGTTAACATACCCTGGCATTTCAATAGTCTGGCTTCTGTTATGATTTTGTGATGGACTCGCGTACGCGTTAAATGGATGCGCTCTCTGGATGGCGCGCAAGTTGTGCACTCAAGGCAAAAAAAAAAGCTCACTATTTAACTGACTTAGTTTCAGCCAGTACAGTGAGAAATAACACTGAGGAGAAAATTCATCACGTTCGTCTTTCAGCAATACCCTTGATCGAAATTATAGATTCACAAAAATACAAAAATTTGGACGAGACCGGAGTCGAACCGGTGACCTTCTGCTTGCAAGGCAGACGCGCTACCAACTACGCCACACGCCCTATACGGAAATTTTTGATGAGTGTGCAAACCCAGTTGAGTGGCCGCAAACTAATTTTTATTTTCTCTGGCAAATACTTTCTATGCGCTTGAAACTCACACATCATATGGCTAAGATTACTGCTCGTCGTAGAAAGACACATATATCCCTTTAATGGGGGCTTTGGTTCGCCAGTCGGTATATATTTGGGAGCTGGTTAGAGGTTTTTTTTCTATAGTTTATAGTTTTTAGAGAGTGATGGTTAGTACCATTTCTCTCGCCCTTTAATCAGATGTATCAGTCAAAAAAAAAAAAAAAACCTTCGCGCTGGCATAGCGGCTTAGACTTTTTTTTTTTTAAAGAAGCAAATCGTATTACAGGAAAAATCTATATATAACTATAAAAACCCATAAGACGTCTGAGTAATGTAATGAGTTACTGAACTCTCCGACTTTCCCAAGCCTTAGACTTCTCTCCTTATATCACCCGTTGTGTAGATACGTATCAACTAGTCAAAGCCTTACTTCGCGCCAACGCCTTTTTCAAATGTCTACCTGTAAGAACTCGTAGAGGAACCCCTCTATTCTGTTCTAGGCGTCGAGATAGGTAGACCCGGCGTACTGCATCAACGTACCAATTAAGTTTGCGCAATTCTTCATAAGTGTTTGTTTTTGGTGCCAACATTGATTCTAATTTCATAGGAGTTTGAATGCCAAGGAGTTCCCACACCTTTTTTGTTTCTCCACACTCATTATAGAGATGATGTAACATTTATTCAGCAGCCACAATCTACTGAGTGTCGTTTCCAATGTTCAATGAATTGGGGACTCTTAGGATTTTATACTTGTGCATTAGTTTATCGCTGTGATACGAGGAAAAAGATTATTTTTAACAAACTTCTCAATGCAAGACATTGAGATGCCACTTCATGTTTTGAGAATGTCTTTATGGTTCTTGAATAAAAAACAGGGATGAAGAGTTTTAAACTGGGTACGACCCATGGTTTATGCAGAAAAAAGAAACCTCTTTTCAAAAGCTTAAAGAAAAATTTGATGTATTAGTAGAACGAAAAAGACAAATGTTTGGGTGAAGTAAAAACTATACGTCTAATCGAGGATCTTGGCACAGCCTTAGCTTCTTCAAGTATTAGTCGAGACAGAACTGGTATAAGCATTCTCAGGAATACGTTTATAAATTCGCCTGGCTTAATAATTGTAAGATCTTCTTTTCCGTCTCTTTCTGCAGGCAACTGCCGTTCCAGAAGGAACAGCTGTTCCAGTGGCAGTGAAGCTTGGGAGGGTGGTCGTGGTTGTAACTTGCGTGGTCAAACCTGTTGGTGTACCGGAGATCGTGGATCCCCCACAATTATTAAAAGCGGCTGCAAGTGCGTTAAAGATTACTGTTTTCAAAGTTGAAACATTGAAGAACTCTTTAAACAAAGAAGTGACCAAACCAGAGTCGATAATTGCCGAAATCAAATTACCAAAGTTGATTAAGTTGTCTTGGAATAATTGTTTGAGTAACGAAGCACCATACTCCAAGAATTG
>JAJMKX010000330.1:0-39148 GCA_030569435.1 Metschnikowia koreensis | reverse complement strand
ATATCCACAACAATATTGACCACACTCACCAAAACTTCTATACAAACTAAAACCACCACCACAAACTCGAGATTTTCCTCATGGGAGTGGCCCAACTGTTCTTTGAGCATTTGCAAAAGATCGGAAATGACCTCGAGACGCTGATTTAAAAGCTCGACTCTCTGGTTGATTTCCAAATATCCACGTGTGGCCTGGTAAATCGGTTCTAAATGCGGTTCGGCCCACATAAGCTCGGGCGAATCAAGCACGGACCCATGTAAATTGATATTAATACGTAGAATGAAAAGCTCGCCAATCAGCTTCATTGTCTCGTCTCGGGTCATTTCCACTTTACCCGTGTGAGCAATTTGCTGCGGGATATCGTGCGTATCCTCAATCGTATTATCTACGAGCTCCTCGAAAAGCGAGATTTTGACCAGCTGTGCTAATGCATGTGAAATCAGAAGCTTGAGCATATAATTCCCGTCATCTCTAAGCGTGATGAAATCGTTATAGATCCGCGGCTGGTACGATGTAGTAATATAGTAGTTAAACTCTTCAACCTGGATATCTTCGCTCAGTAACTTTTCGCTTTCAAAACGGGCCAAATCCTCAAGAAATGCTTGTTCTTCTTTTACAGAATACCCCCACATAATAACCACGCCATATTCAAACACAAACACGTCATTTTTTTTTCCAAACTCGATCTCACCACCGTCATCGGCCAACCGGATCAATTTACGTCCATCGTCATCATTATCACTGCGCCAGTCCTTATATGTAAATGGCGAATATAGACACTCATCGAAAAGCTTGGGGGCAGTATTATGGATCCGTTTGCGGTCTTTTAGCCACCGCAATAAGTCCTTCATCTTGTAGGAGCCGCAAGTGCAGTAGGCAGTCACTCGGGGCAAAAGATCCCGGTGCAGTTTGCCCAAAATCTCGGCATCTTTCCGAGCAGGCTTATCTTTAATTTTCGTGACTTGCGAATAGACACCGTTTCTTTGCGTTGCGCCGCTGGCAAATGCATCTTCCTCGGCATTCTCCTCGTTTTCATGATTAAGATCAGGAACCACGGGCAAAAGTTTTAATTTCTGGCTTGTCCGACTCGTCCGTTGGAGACCAATTTTCGGCAGTTGCAGGATCTTGGACCCGGCTTTGTTGGCGTGCACGGGCACTGCCTGGGGCTGTTTTTGAGGCTGTGGCGCTAATAGCGGGCTTTGTTCTGAAGTCAGCATAAGATAGAGGGAAGAAAAAACCGGGAAATTTTGAGTTTTTTTCACGGTAAAGCGGGGCTCCTTTTTTTATTTTTTTTTGGTGTTTACGATAAGGAATAATTAGGTAGCAAATATTCGTATAGGAATAATGAGGTGCTTCAGTTATCGCAGGACAAGCCGTTGCACGATCACGTGTTCCAGGGGAAAGCAGAGATTAATATTTGATTGTGCAATAAATGCACTTCTTTTATAATCACTGAAATTTTAGGGGTTTTAAGGTTTTTTTTTTGATATTTTCTTTCTCTTTCATAAAAGTGTCTTTTCCAGGATTTCGAATATGAGGCTTCAATTACCTCAAAACTTATCCTATATCATCAATTCCAAATAACGTTTGATCAGGTGATTGATTCTGTGGACCAGCTAATTTGAATGGGCTCAACACCCGTGCACCACACAAAAAAAAAAAAAAACTCTGAGATTGTGGAATACATACACAACGCTCAGCGATCGAGATGCGATGGGCCTGCGGAAAAAAACCCCATACTGTCGCATCTCACACATTCCCAGTTCCAATCCTGACTGAAGATTTAGTATACGCTTTCTTTACATTTTTTTTTTTTTTCTTACACCCAATTTCTTTCCAGCTAACGCAAAAAAAAGAAAAGAAAATAAATATAAGAAAATGGCCGAGCCTCCGAAGGAAAGACGCCATGGGTTTCGCTCGTTTAAAGAGCGGATCGATGCAATGAAGATCGAGCCCAACCGGAAATTGAATACAAGAGCTCATGATTATGTGGAAACGTCACATTTTCTTGCTACACTAGAGCACTGGAAAGAGGTGAATATCAGTGGAGATTTCACGGATTTTTTGCGTGAAGTTGAGCCTCATTGCCAGACATTGGCCCAGATTTTACACCATCAACAAAAAATCTTTAGCTCATTGCATGCGCATATTCAAAAAAACGATGTCAATTCGATCCAGCCATTATTGGAGTTAATGGCCCAGTTTGTCCATGATTTGGGACCTGACTTCATGCCTTTCTACAAAGATTTCTTGCATTTGATCGTGGACCTTGCGCAAAACACCAACCCAAATGACTCGCAGAATATGCGCAATACATCTAATGTCTTAGAATGGTGTTTCAACACTTTGGCGTTTGCATTCAAATATTTGGCCCGTGTGCTTTGTGAGGACTTGATCCCAACATTTGCCCAGCTTTTGCCCGTGTTGCAGATGACGAAAAAAACCTATGTATCGCGGTTTTGTGCTGAGGCATTATCGTTTTTGGTTAAGAAACTGAAGCCTGAACCATTGAGGGAAATTGTGCAGTATTCTTTCAACGAAAACGTGAACTTGCTCGATTCGAATCCTTTTTATAGAGAATCGTTGGTCACGCTTTATAGCGAGGCCATGAAAAATACTCTGGAGACCTTCCACTCGAAGTCCGGTGCTGTGTTCTCGGCATTGCTTGTTAATGCATTGGCCGAGGATTCCAGTAACGATATGTGTGTGAGCTGTCTTTGTGATATCGTTCTTCAA
The DNA here is from genome assembly GCA_030569435.1 of Metschnikowia koreensis. NCBI lineage: Eukaryota > Fungi > Ascomycota > Pichiomycetes > Serinales > Metschnikowiaceae > Metschnikowia > Metschnikowia koreensis. The sequence continues at coordinate 36,412 of JAJMKX010000330.1, read as the reverse complement.
ACATCGAAGCATGGCCTGGCCGAAGCATGCAGCAAGTTTTATGCCAGTTGCTTAACCTATCTCCGTGAAACCATCACCAAAACAAAATCAGACCAGCTTTTCGAATATGTGGTGCAAGTGCTCATCACAATCTGCTTTTCTGAATCGGGTAAGAAAATCCAGGACTGGGACGGCGTGTTTTCCGTAGTGCAACAGCTTTTGAAAAAGGCTAAACTGCTGGCCAGATCGATGGACCGTATATCGGGGTCTTTGATGGCGCTGGTGGCCCATCTTTTTTCCGTAATTGTACGTAATTGTCCTACCGAACACCTCCAGCGTCGTTTCGATTATATCAGCGGGTTTTTGGCATCTCCATCTACAAACCGTTATTTCTTGAGTTTCTATGAACTTGCAGCAGTCAATGCACCCGAGAAAATGGCCGCTTTTGGAGGTGTACGTACGCTCCAGACTGTTATCAACAAAACGTCGACCGAGGAAGAATTGATCACTCTTGCACAGAAATTGCAGAAATTGGAGACTGCAGCTCCTGCTCTGATTTCAGGAATCGTGCTCCCGAAATTTCTTACTACACAATTGCTCGATATGATGGAAGGTGATATCAAAAAACCGTTTGGCAATGATGTGTTGAAGGGGCTTTTTTGGAAATTGAAATTGTTGGTTTATACGCCGGATGGTGGTGTTGAAAGTGCTACCCCTCTGCGTATTCTCCAAACTCTTTCTGACCGCAGTTTGCCACAAACTCCATTTTTACATGATGTTTTGGGTACCAGCATGTGTGTGACAGTGAAACTCTCACAGCCCAAATCGGCCACTGCCTCAGAAATCTATTCATTTATCCAAAATTGTCTTGAGACATGCCGAGGCTCACTTGATTTCTTAGTTGGAGCAACGAACTTCCTTGAAAAACACCATACGGTTGTTTCCAAGCTTCTTGCGGCTGATCAGGCACAAATTTGTCAAGTTTTAGCACAAAACTTCAATTTGCCCGACCGTCAGATCCGGCTTGGAACTGCCGACTTTTTGGCTAGAGTCTATCAAAGTGTTGGTGCGCCGGTGCCGTTTGTATTATCGCAGATTAGAGTCATTGACCAGGTTCCACTTACCGTTGCCAATTCCAACGATGTGAAGATGCGGATCCGTCATGTGATTAGTGAATTTTCCACGATGAAGGACCGTACCACCACTGACAAACTTCAACTTTCCCAATTTATTGTGGGTCTTTTGAGCAACAACTTCCAGCCCTGTTGGTTGGCCGTTTACGAAACGCTTCCTCAATTAGTGGAGTGTGGCTGTGGCGAGTATCTTTGGAAAGTGCTCATGACGTTTGTAAAATACGACTACCAAAATCAGCATGCCGAATATGAGCAAATTGAAGAAACTGAGGGGTTTGAAGATGAACCTGAGCCTATGGATGTTTGTTTGCCAACTTTCAGTGTGATTGATGAACGGCTTCTTGGAAGTATTGGTGCTGCATTTGACACGATTTTCAACTCTGAGTCTGAAACAATTGCAGCATTATTAAAGGGTGCTAAGGCAAAAAGTGTAGCTCGTGCTTACAACCCGCAACTCCGTGCCAGAGTCATCAAAGCATTACAGTCAATTACGTATGTGGTGGAACAACATGGCGAGGAGTTTATTGAGTACATTACCCAGCTCCAGATTTCGGCAGATGGTGATGATGAATCGGGCCAATTTTCGCTGTGGACAAACAAGGATAAGCTTGCGATTGTGGCCGTTTGCACGAAATTCAAGCGGATGCGCCGAGTGCCGGGAAACGAAAAGCTTTTTGCCTTGGTTCTTGAAAATCTTTCCTCGAAGCAAACCAACGTTCAGCAAGAGTCGCTCGATATTCTTTTTGCATGGAATAAGCCCGAGATCAATAAGTACAGGGATAACTTAAAGAATTTACTCGAAGATAAACTTTTCCGTGATGAGCTCCAATTGCTTGTGAACAAAAACGCCGATTCAAAAATTGAGGATGCAGATGCTCCAGAAGTGATTCCTATTGTGTTGAGAATTCTTTATGGCCGTGCTAAAGGTGCTTCAAACAACAAGGGTAAGAACGGACGTAAGTTTGCCATTGCCACGATCTTGCCAAACTTGCCGGATGAATATGTGGAGAAGTTTCTTGCCATTCTTTCACAACAAATCAACTATGAGACGTTTTTCGAAACCAACGAGCTCCCGCAACTTTCGAAGAAACAGCTTAATAGTATGGTCGGATACCTTAACATGTTGTTTGAGGTGTACAATGGTTTGGGATACAAATTTGCCCATGTTTTGCGCTACACAATCAAGCCGTTGACATTCACTTTGTTGAGTTCCCAAAAAGTGCTCGATGAAGAAGAAACAGAAATGGATGTAGAGTCAGAGGCAGAGGCAGATGTGCTTACATATAAAATCGCCCGTACCGTCCGTCTGTTGGGTTTCAAGTGTCTCGATCATCTTTTCAAAATTACGGCATCGACCTACGACTGGAAGGCTGAGGCCGATTTGATTTTCACGTCGATTGTCAAACCACGTCTTGCTCGTTTCCCACAAGAAAATGCCCAGCAACCTTCGGCATTAATGAATATCATTCTTGGGTGGATCAACTCGCCAAATCTCGTGCCGTTCCTTTACTTTGACAACTTTGCTGCTGTTTCCGCCATAATGGATTTGCTTGCAAACCCGCACGCCAAGGATTCCGTGAAACTGGCCATTTTGGATTTCAGTATTTCTGCTTTCACGCGTAAGGATGTTACTGCAGACGAGTACTATACACTCTTGGCATTGATTGTGGATGGTTTGTTGTCTGTACTCCCACAAATTATCGAGGTGACTGAAGATAAGGATATTAATGCACGTGCAGCCACGTTATTGCTTTTGATTATTGAAGGTGGATACGTTAAAGAGCATGCTACACGCCAGGCACTTGTGCAAGCCTGTGCTTCTGCAATCAAGAAGCCAGCAGCACAAATCGGACCAAACGATAGAGTCAGTTTGCTTCTTTCGTTGGTCTCGATCTTGGATGGATTTGAGTGTGCTTTCGAAGATATTTCTGTACTTTACGAGGTATGCTCGCTGGCCTTCCGTTCTTATAAGGACCGTAATGTACGTGAAGCTTTAGTGCAAATTTTCGGAGTTATCGGTGCCAGATTCACTGATTACGCAGTGGTGGGCGAGCTTTTGGCCGACTTGAATGCTTACTCCACAAAGAGAATGGTGGAGCCTGATTTCGAAAGACGGTTGAGGGCATTTAAAAAGATTAATGAGGAGTTGTACTTGGAGCTTACACCTACGCAGTGGCTTCCAATTGTACAGGCATGTTTGTTCTTCATTAATGATCCAGAAGAGATTGCCATCCGGTCGAATGCTTCTTATACATTGACACGGTTCTTGGATGGCTTTTCCGCCAAAAATACCGAGGATGCTAAGGAATACTGCGACATGTTCTATTCTGTTGTGGTACCACACTTACGTGCTGGGTTGAGAAAAGAGCTGGACGATATTAAGGATGGATACATTGCAGTGTTGGCTACTGTTGTACAAAACTACCGCCATTTCCCCGAGTTCGAGAGCATGAAGGTATTGTTGTCTGAAGATCCCGATGAAGACTACTTTAAGAACTTCACTCATATCCAATTGAAATGCAGACAACAAGCAATCCGCAGTCTTGTGGATGTACGTACTCAGTTGAGTCCCGAGTGTATCTATCACTACATTTTGCCCATGACTGAATCTTACACTTTATGTGGCGAGAATGAGAAAATGCGCTCGATTTTGGATGATACTCATGCCACTTGGGCACTGTTGGTGCTGCGTTTGCGCTGGGACCATTTCAGACAATTGTTCAGAAAACATATTACTGCTGCTGCGCAGGCCGAGGAAGGTGACAGGAGAGACCGTATTCGGTTGGTCATTCATCTTTCTCAAGGTATGTTGACATCTTTCAATGCCTTGCGTGCGGGTAACATGTTGGAGACTTTTAGTCGTTTGCCGGAAGATCTGGCCAAGACCGAATCGTTCATTATGCGCGAGTTTTTCGAGCCAATCATGAAGGTGGTCAAAATCAGAGACGATGACACGGTGGTGGACCGTACGCTTTTGGTGGAGGCGGCCGTCAACTGTATTTTGTGTGTTTCCGACTCGATGGCTGAACTGGCGATTTCCGGAACTTTGACCAGCACTTGTCAGGCCTTACGTTCTCGATACCAACCCACCAGAGATGCAGTCAGAAAAACGTTGTGTAAAGTGACAAAGATTGTGGGTGCTAAATACTTGAAGTTCATTATTCTCGAGCTTAAAACCGCTCTTTCTAGAGGTGCACAAATCCACGTGTTGAGTTACACACTTCATGCGATTCTTGCGGCAGTGAGAGATGATTTGGAAACTGGCGATTTGGATGATTCTGCCCAGCTTATAGTTGATATTATCATGGAAGATATTTTCGGTGCTGCGGGCCAGGATAAAGATGCGGAAGATTATGTCAGTTCGATGAGGGAAGTGAAATCGAAAAAGAGTTTTGATACCGGTGAAGTGCTTTGTACAAACATCAGTTTGCCATCTTTCCGCTACCTTGTGGAGCCAATCAAATTGCTTCTTAAGGTCAACATCCCGTTACGGACAAGAAGAAAACTCGACGATCTTCTTCGCAAGTATTCTCACGGTATCCTTTTCAACCCGAATGCAGCAAAAAGAGACATTTTAGTGTTGTGTTACGAACTTCACCAACAATCGACGCAAGTGGAGTTTTCTTCCAGAAAACACGTGGCACCTACACAAGCCGAAGAGCATTTCTTGGTGCGGATCCACTCGAAGCCCACGCATATGAACGTCGATAAGTCGCAGGTGTTGTTCTCGTTGCAGAAATTGTGTTTTGAGCTCATGAGAAGTGCGCTAGGCAAACACTCACATTTATTGACCGTGGCCAATTTGGAAGGTTTCATTCCGTTGATGGAGTCTAGTTTGGAAACTGAGGACGAAGGCTTGCTTGTGGCATTGTTCAGAGTATTGGATCTTATTGTGAAACTCAACTTTGACGAATCCAAGGACGAGTTTTTCACCGCAAGTGCCACTAAGGCATTCACAATCATCCAGAACTTGGCCACCACTTCAAGTGAGCTTAGTCAAACGTGCTTGCGTTATTTGGCTACTCTTGTCAGACACAAACCGTCGGTGAAATTGAGTGATAGTGCCATGATGTATATTCTTGTGCGGATTTTGCCTGATTTGGAGGAACCCGACCACCAAGGTCTTGCGTTCAATTTCTTGAAGGCCGTGTTGTTCCAGCATATCATGCTCCCCGAAGTTTATGAGGTGATGGAAAAGGTTTCTAGTATTATGGTGGTCAACCACAATAAGGAAATCCGTGATATGTCGCGGGCTTTATACTTCCAGTTTTTGATGGAGTATGAGCAAGGACCGGCCAAGCTTGAAAAGGCGTTCAAATTCTTGGTCAATAACTTGGCGTACCCTACACAATCTGGCCGTGAATCTGTTATGGAACTTATGCACTCGATTATTTTGAAGTCGTCCGATACGCTTCTTGCACAGCTTGCAACCAGTTTCTTTGTTGGTTTGGCAAATGTGGCTGTAGGAGACGATATTCTGAAATGCCGTGAAATGGCGTCGGCGCTTATTGGCCGTCTTTTCAAGAAGGTGAGTAAGACTCAAGTGGCGGAGATGGAAAAATTTGTACATTCATGGATGGTGCAAAATAATAATGCCTTGCTTAGACGTTGTGGTCTTCTTATCTATAAGATCTACCTTTCGGTTTTCGGCTATGGCGCTAGCGTAAAACTCGATACTGCTGCGTTTGAGCTTGTAGAATCCGTAACCAGCAGCTCCAGAAACGGTGCACCTGAATCGGATAATGATTGGGAGGATGTGTACACGGCAATGAATGTGTTTTCTGGTATATGCAATGCTCTTGGAAGCGATGTGTTGGTGCCAAAATTCGAAGTCATTTGGCGCCACGTGCTTGAAACAATTCTTTACCCACACACATGGGTACGGTTGCTTTCTGCACGGTTGGTCGGTGTGCTTTTGGGCAATTTGGATAAGTTGGGTTTTGAGATTACCGGAGAACAACTTCAGACGGTCGCCTACAGACTTTTGCGTCAATTGGGAGCACCTGTGGTAGCCCCTGAATTGGGCAAACAGGTGGTGAAAAACATGATCCAGCTCGTGACGAAATGGCAACAAGAAAATACGCCATTCTATGTTCTGGAGCAAACAAAGGAAGAAAATGAAGCTGACGCTGCTGCTGAAAAAGAAGGTGAAGCTGACGAATCGCCCAGATACGCTCTGGCCGTCGACTTTGTTTTGGCACGTGTTTGTTCGCTCATGAGACAAGATACCAGATCGGACCGGAATTTGGTTGCCCGCAAATCGGCAATCCAGTTAGGTGCTGTTTTGGCACACCTTTTGCCGGCCGAGAAGTTGCCGGAAGTTGCACGCCAGCTTCTCTTTGGAATGTACTATATTCTCGAGCAGGATGCTTATACTGACGCTGAAAATGATGTATTGAACATGGCCAAGGAGAGTGCCAAGCTGCTTGAAGAGAAATTGGGTGTTACAAAGTATTTGGAAGTTTATACCTCGGTGAGACAAGAGGTGGACCAGAGAAGACAGGAAAGAAGAGTCAAACGGGCACAATTAGCAATCACGGCACCCGATGTGGCGGCCCGCCGGAAGTTGAAGAGACACGGCAATTTCCGGGAAAAACGTAAACACCGGAAAGATGATAACGGGTTTTACCGGGCAAAGCGTACGAAGAAGAACCACGCTTAGGTATGAAGAAGTAGTATTTGTATATATAAGAATTTTTACTTGTAAAGATCTAAGTTTGGGTGTAGACTAATTTGGCATGATAAAGTTTTTGGTTACTGATTTTTGAAGGAAGCATCACTGTTGGACGAGGTGTCTGGTTGTGATAATTCGTGCCCCGATACTCACATTGATGTTGTTCATAAAGTTCGTCAACGAGGTGAAACTGAAATGGCGTTTGATTTCTTCGAATAAAAAAGTTAAAAAAATCCTGTACTCCTATATATTGCACACTTTATGGATATTTTACTACTATCACTTAATAACCATATATGTAGTTAAACTTTGCAACTCTAAGTCTCTTATTACCGGTATTTAAACAAAAGTCCTAGATATGGACAACAATATCATAAAAAATTCTTATTCAACAGAACAACCTTTTCTTGACTGAAATACAAATAAGAACATGATAGATCTCACAATCATGAAAATTCTGATTATCTCTACCCTCACAACTGAATTTATCATTTTTCTTCTTTTTCTTCTTCTTCTATTATACTACACACTCTAATAAACCAGGGCTTTTGGGAAACTAGCCAGTTCAAACAAAATGCAATACTCTCTTTTGGATTTATAATCGTTTTTTTTTTTTTTTTTTTTTTTTTTTTTTTTGGTTTACGCCATTCTGTTTCCAGCCCCATGTTATCTACAAATTATAATTTCCGTCTTTTACCCAGGTCTTCACCTTCACCTTCACCTTCACCTACACCTGAGACCAGTAGGTCGGTAGTTTCAGCTTCACGTTTCTGTGCTAATGGTGCCGCCAATGTAGTGTCGTTTCCTGAAGAAGCCCCGGCACTTCCCTCCTTCTCGTCGTTTTCATCATTCTCGTCGTTCTCATAATTGTCCTCATTCTCATTCTCATTCTCATCGTTATCTCCCGTTTCCGTGGGGGTTTCTGGTTCTTCTGCTGCATCTGAATCCACATGCGCCACTGCAAGTTTGATTTTCAACCCCGAGTTTTTTGCTGAAGGCGAAGGGCCTTCTTCCTGTTTCCGTTTATTATATACTGCCATTTCTCGCTGGTACCGATCACGGTCCTCTTCATAAAGCCGGAGATAGGGGATTTTCGCTTCTTCACTCAACCCTTTCCACATTTCCGTAAGCACACGTGTAAGTTCAGTCACGGGTTTGCCCGGGTTCTCTTTTTCAAGCTCACTACGCACACGGTCTTTTTCCCGGTCGCAAAACATCAAATAAGCATTTGTGGGTCTCTTTGGCAAGTTTGGATCACGTGCCGCCTTCCGTAACGCCGCTGCCGAAAGCACTCCGCCATTCCGGCCCCTTTTCCCCTTCCCCGGTTTGCTTTTAGCCGCCTTGAAATCCAAATTGTCGTCGACTAGAAGCGGTATATGCGGACGATTCATTGCCTCGCTTTCAGGCACGCCATTTTCCTCCAGAAAACGCACAACTTGCGCCTCGAGCCGCTCCAAAAGCACCGCATATTCGAGCCGGAGCCTGCGGATCGACATACGGGTACGCAGCAATGCAAGAGTCGATATCACATTGCTTTCTTCCACTTCGGAGATACGTTTACGCAACTCCTCGCATTTCACCTTGAATTTTTGCTCTGTATAGTTAGTAAAATGTCAAATTTCATCATGAATTTGGGTTTGCTTTGCCACATACCTTCGCTGTCTGGCGCTGATTCTTTTATGTTGGCCATTTTTCCAGGTTTTTTTTTTATGAAAAGGTATTTTGCAGAGACCCGCTGAAACACCAGCAAATGCTGTGCCGATGTTAAGCTAGGAGATTATATGCACACCACGCGGGGGTACAGTGTATATCTCTCAAAACACGGTGATCTCCTGTACATTTATCTGGGTCAATTTCAATGATATTTGGTCACAGCTAAATGCGTAAAAAAAAGGTTAAAGACAATCAAGGTGTCGCTCGCAATAATTAGTTCCAAAATTCCTCTGTGGGCTTGGTACCCCGGTCTAAGCAAACTGGAATCAGAAAGGCAACAGATACTGCGACACTTACAAAATATAAAGAATTAAACATGGACAAGAGAATACAGCAGCACGAAAAACAAAAAGAAACGATGTATCAGTTGAAGCATTTTCGATGGTAGTAGAGGTATCAAGTGAGGTGAAATTCTTGTCATGAGCTTATTCTACGGATCCAGCCTCAGACAAAAGCTCATAGTCGGACTCCAAATCCTCCACTTCCGTGACACTAATCAAGTCGTAGTCCTCATTCTCTTCGCCTTCATCTTCGGACATCCGGACATCGCCTGCAGTGTCCGGTACCTGCGCAATCAGGGACAGGACCTCTTTTGGTAACAGGGGCAAGAGAATCGAGTGCACTGACGCGGTTGCGAATGAAGCAGAGCTCGACCCAGATGCGTGGCGACCCACATCCTCCATATGTGAATCTTCTATCGAAGGATTCACTATTTCAACAACGTCAGTACGTTTTCCCAATGGCGCCTTGGGTAACAAGAACACTGGGCCACTCATATTCTTTGAACTGAGCAGACACTCGCCGTCAAACGCAGAAGAAGTCAATGCGATCTTGAATGGGTGTTTGAAGTGTGTGTTGCTGATGCAAACATTGAATTTGGAAGTTCTGTTAGGTGCAATGCCCTTGCTTTTTTCGATGGGAACAGATGCGACAGTCGTACCAAAACAATTGAAGATATTCAAGGACATGCCGTTACAATCAATAGTATTATCACTCTTGTTGATTATAAGAATCTGAGACAACGATTTTGCTTTCGGAATCACCGCCACTTCGACCAACGATGGCTCAAAAAGAGTGATCTCTGTATCGCAGCTTTCTTCTGCAGAAACTCTGTCCACGGGTGTTTCAGGCTCATTTTCAAACTCCTCGAAAGCCTTTTGTGCCATTGCCATTTCATTTTCATAATCCTCTACTATCCTTTCCTGAATCAACAACATCTCTTTAGCCACTGCCGCCCTGGCGCTTTCTTTCAAATATTCAAACGTATTGTCAATAACAAACTCCTCCACAATCTCCTCAAGCTCTTCGTAATTCTTAGCCTTCTCAGCAACACGCTTAGCTTCCTGTTCTTCCTTTTCGTTCCGCTGTTTCGGTGGAACGACGGGTGGAACTGAGTGCGAGGGTTGTTCTCTGTTCGTGGAAAAGAAGACCGATGGAGCAGAGTGGCCACCACACTTGCGGAATTGATTGTAAGCCGCAGTGTCTTCAATGGCGATCATTGCATGTTTCGAAGAATGCGGCCCAGAACTAGTGCGTGTTTTGTAACACGTAGAACAAAGATCAAAATCGTCACAAACCATGCATTTGTACCGTAATCCCGTGATGAAGACTTTTTTATCTGTCGGCTCACACTGATCACACAATATTCCTTCATGAACCAATCCACGTGACCCAAATATCCCATGGTCCTTTGTGTTTGCATCCACTTGCTGCTTGTGAGACATATCTAATTCCGCGGATGATTCAGTAGATGTAAAACATCCATCTGGTGCCATCGCCTGCTTATACAAGCTAGAAAACGATTTCAACAAATCGTAAATTTCTGATTTCTGAAACTCACTAATCAATTTGCGAAGCTGATCTCCTGCCTCTGAAACCAGCAAAGTTGCGGGTGCCTTCTGAACTGGTGGCTCGATGTCAGGATCAGACAAGGTAGTCTTGCGAACCACAAGTTTCATAATATTTTTCACCTTCAAACTGCGGAAAAACTCCTTGAAGTCTGCTGCATTCTCCAAGATAACAAACCCCTTTTGCTTCTTTGAGTTCCGCTCAAAAACTAGTTCATTTCTTGGCACAAACTGGAATTTGGTGCCAACCAATACTTTATTTGCAAGCAAGTCCTTATTCATTAAAGTAGTCATTTCAGCACGAGGAATACGAAATATGGATTCCTGTGACTCTTTAGGAATTTTAGACCCGACAACACAAGTGACGTGGACCGTCAAAATCTCGCTGCTCATTGTACGATTTCTATTAGGGTAAGTTTTTTTTTTTTTTTTCAATTTTTTATTCTGTTTTAGTTTTCTCGAATCAACTGGTTCAACTTCTTGTAATTCTTTTTATATTTTTTATGTTTTTCTTTTTCTAAAGTGGCGGTGATCCTCTTTTTCTTTTGCGTGGCAATAAAAAGTAGGGGTACTTTAGTGATGCGTGCAACTGATAAGCAAAAGTGTGGAGGTGTGTGAGGCTCGGTGGCCTGCACATAGACCTCGTCCCCCCATAGTATAGGCAAGGAGACAAAATCTTTTAAATTTTATTCCACCCCCGTGCGTGAGAGAGAGCATTTCCGCACTGAAAAGGCAGGAAATTTCAGTGACCAGTTCCCGAGTACAGTAATTTTTCCCCGCATGGTTCCACCTTTAAGCGGGACAATCCTTGTATTTCTAGATTATTGGTGATTTTTTTTTTTATTTTAGATGTTATCTGCTCCCATACTTTCTTTTCCTGAAATAATTGATTCTTTTTTTTATTTGTTGAAAATCACCCAGCACGATAATTTCAGATGTGGCAAATACTCGGATAGGCGCCGAGGCCCCACGGTGGATAATGAGGCACGTGCCACTAAAAAACAATAACCTTTTAATGCAAGATTTTTTGGCCCAGCAAAGTTTTTATTTCATGCATGCTTATTTTTTTTCTCTCTTAATAAGCTGATATACAGATAAAATAGAGAATTCAGGGGCTATTTAGTCCCCTTATTGCCGGCGCTTAAGTAGCTGCAAAAAAAAAAAAAAAAAAAAAACGTTAGTCGCGTGCTCTTGCGTGCGATCAAGTTCACGTGATATAATCTGTCTGCTCTTATCAGGTCTCTTCATATTAAACACCCGAGCTTCACTAAAGAAGCTTAAATTTCAACCGGAAATAGAGAAAATCTGATATTCAGTACCATCCTTTTTGAAAAAAAAGAAAGACAGAAAATCAACGATATCTTTTACCAAGTAACAGCTTTATTTCGAAGCGTGGGACTTCTCGTTGTGGGAATCAAGAATTCTTATATACACCCCCAGAAATACTTTTTTCCCCCAGCGGCCCTTGGCACGCGCAGTCACCTCAGCTTATCTTTCAGCCTTGTGCCAAAAACCTCATTTTTCCAGCCAAAGAAAATAATTATTAGTCCCACAAAATGGCACTCCAACTCAGAAAGAATAAGTTTCGCTTGTCTACAGCGGCCACTGGTGCACTTGTGCTCGGTGCCGGAATCTTGATTTTCAAAACTTTCCCTCATTTGAAGGCGTCGCTTTTGTCTCGTTTCTCGGACGAAAAAGTTGAGGAAGAAGACGGCAATGACGTGGTCCAATTAAACGAAGAAGAAGAAATTGCACCCGAAGACTTGACGGAATCGCTTGTTTTGGAAAACAAAATACCTGCAGATGCATCTAAATGGTCTGACGCGACGTTGAAGAATTATTTGACAGAAGTAAGTATCCCTTCGATAACCACCACCGCCACCAAATGACCAAGATAAATGCCAATTTAGTTGGTCACTTTTGTGCCAAAGAATACTAACCACCTTAGAAAGAAGTCGGTCCTCCTCCCAATGCTAGCCATGATGAGCTTGTATCCATTGTTAAATCAATACAACAGGCTATTTAACGCAAATATTAACGTGGTGCTCGCGGTGCGGTACCTTCTACTACGCGTGCTCTTGCTTGTCAAATACGTCTCTAATATATAATTCGAATCTTCCCGTGATATGTCTATTTCTGGGCAGCGGTCCATTTCTTCAACGCATTCTCGAAAATGGGTCTGGTCAAGCCTCTTCTGTAGTCCTCGATAAATGCAAAATGACATCCGATCGACTCGACGTCCCTGTTCCTTGCCTCGTCATCAAACAAAATCATGCTTCCAGCTTTCAACTCTTTCTCAAGCCCAAGATCTTCTACTGCTCGAGAGATATGTCTGATTTTGGATCCCTCGCCCCATTGCAAAGAGTCGAAAATCTCAATCATCGGCTTGCCATCGATTTTGAGCAAGGACAAAATTTTCTTGGCAATTTGTGGCGTTGGAGTTCTGCTGGCACTAATAATAGTGACATCATTCTCTATGAGCTCTTTAAGAATCGATTCCACATCGGGACAAAGCGCAATTTCGTAGCCAGACGAGTCTTTAAGCTGAGAATTCGTGACTCTGGAAATTGGAGGGTCGACGTGATAGTCACACCAAAATGGCCATAAAGTATAGTCAAGATCAAAAACAACGGCAGTGGGATAAGAATATGACGGCATAATTTTATTCTTATATTCCTTTAACAACAAAATAGTGGTAAAAATCAACAAAGCAACGTCGAATCTGGAAATCCGGTAATTCATGGCTGGGGCCGGGGTGTGCGCCTGTCAAAAATGCGCAGCGCAACTGGTTGATATTTGCTTTACGAATATGATGACGTATGGCTGCAAAACAAGGAATTAGAATTTGAATTTATAAGCACGTAAATGAATAAAACAAAATAAATATCTGATGAGAAATATGTGAAGACAAAGGATCAAAAATTGTTACCGGGTTTTGCCGGAAAAAAAAATCTTGTTTGCGACAAAATACGCTGTTTCTCTCTGGTCGTCGTCTTTTAATGACCTATCAGCTGGTTTTTGGCCGTTCTATGTGCATGCAAATCGTCCTCAAAACTTTGAAGAATTATAGCGGTGACCAAGAGTATTAGCGACCGGAATTCCACAGCACTATTGGCGTCTTGCATCCCAACAGCGTACGTGTACATGGAGAAAGTCGAGCTTTTTCTTGTGCGAGTAAACATTTCCCACGACCGGTGGTAATCAAACGTGCCGCATTTATGTGGAGATATGTACTTCAACCGATCGCTGGGCTTCCATTTGAATGGGAACAAGTTCTCAAATGCGCCACCAAGAAGCGGATTTTTCAGATTCACTTTTAGTGAAGAGTCCAAGTTATCAACAAGACTAGGCTGGTCGGGAGTCAAGAGGAAAATATCGTACTCAAATCGCTCGGGATTAATCGGCGATTTCACTGACTTGACAAACCGAAACCGCTCATTCTGGATCTGTAAGTCCACAATCGGGAGCCTTGTGTGCATGAAGATCACTGTTTCGACTCCTTTGAGGTGAAGCCTGTAACGATTATAACCAAGAAATGCGCGTCTATAAACTTCACCGATATGACGATTATCGACACTATCGTAAAGCCTATCACTGGCTTCCGGTGAGGGCAAACACTCGTAAAACCGCAAGAATGTCGTATCACCAAAACCAAGACCAAGCGCCCTCTTGCTAACAATTAAAGGTAACGCGTAGGTCATGTTTTGGTTTTTCTTAGCGCGCGCAAAGGCCGGATCGTGTCTTGCAAGCTTCCGATATTCCTTATACATTTGCATTGACTTTTCGGAGGGAAAAGCCTTGATGTTTCTATCTGCTAAGCCCTTTGTGAGCACAAATTCCTGGAGTTGCATCGGCGGGTATTCAAAGCCCGGGGCCGGAGTCTGAACTTGCACGGCTGGGTACTGTGCAGGCGCATTTGGCTGATATGGCGGCGCTGGCTTGGAAAAATGTTTCTTCAGTGGAGTCATGGTGGAATAATTATTGATGAATTGGAAATTTCACAAACACCATGCGATACAGACCCTGTCTTATAGAGACGTGTGTTTCACTCCACGCGGCTCTGCGATATGCACTGTGCAGGCATATCGGCATCATCACGCGAACTTAAAGATCCGGGCTTAGAATTGATGCCGCACGCCGGCGTTTGCTTCCAGGATTCGGATGCCCGGGATTCGAGAAGAAAGTCGAATTCTCGCCGACTTTTTTTTCATTTCATTTCCTGATATTGGGTATATGGCCTGAAATATCCCAGAACAACGAAATAATAATCAAATTTGGGGAGGTAAAATCAACAAAGATGCAAAAAAAAATAGACCCGGGGAGTAAGTTAGTGGGCGCAGCCGCGCCGTGCAGAGCGTGCATTTCCCAGTGGGGATGTTAATAAATGACATCATGAGATATACGAACACCCATAATTTTCGTAACACTGGCTTCAAACCAACATCACGTATTTTTTTCACGCTTTACTGAGGCTTTGCAAGGCGTGTTGCTACTTGAATATCGATCACGCCTTGTCACCTTCTGTGATAAGCCAAGCCAGCGTACCTCCGAATCTCAAACCCATATAGTTTTTGTAGAACAGCATGCTCTAGTCCTTTCCTTCATATTCCGAGGCCTCATTATTTTTCTTGCCATGAAATTGCGACAGGGAACCTACACGGATCTTGCGGCCGAAAAAATCAAATTCTTCTTCCGGGTAATCGGGCGGAAGCTCGTCGCCCTTATCCAAAAGCTTATCGTTGAGTGAAAGCGAGTTGCCATATTCGGGCAACGCTGCCAATCCCCGCTGTCCGGCAAAACGACGATCACTGGCGGCAAAAAATCCGTATTTGCGTACATTGGCCTCAATCCACACGAAGCCCAACTGGCCGAAATTGGCCTGGAATCGTGCGTTTGTAGAAAAACATCCTATTGCAGGATAAAGATCGAGATAACAGCCTTTCATCACGTCCATAAGCTTTTTGCCGTTGCGCGTGATGAAATAAGTGCCTGTCAGTACCACGTAGCCAAACCCCACCACATCTGACTGTTTTAGTGGCGGAAGTACTTGTGCATTATACATGCTGTGTGCACCTTGATGCTGTTGCAAAGGGGTGGGAAATGGCTTATTGATCTTGAGATTTCCTGTAGATTCATAAGCCATGGAAAAGTTATTATAACCGGGAAGCCGAAACCCAGAAGGATACGGTCTGGTGACAAGACCAATGGCAAAATGTGTGTTGGGCACATCTTCGGCATATTCAAACACTTTCACCTCAAAATATACCGTATCTGGCAGCCGGTTTTTCACCGGGAGCGGGTACCGCAACACTGCAGTCGCCGTCAGGTACGGCATATCGTTATGTGTGAAGCTAACCTCAGTTTTGTCCTCCACCACGAAACGTGCATTAAGAATATCGTGTTCTTGTTCAAACTCAAATGCACTGATACCCCGTTCCTTAAGCACAAGCTCGTCTTCTCTCGTATACGCCTTCCCCCTCACGTTCTGAGTGTTGGGAGGATTCGTTTGCAGAAACCGCTCGCCTTCCAAATATGCCCGTTGTTCTTCGGGAGAAAGTGTACTGAAATCATGTTCCTCGGCCAACGCCACAAGTGCTTCTTCATCGTTAAGAAACGCATGATCGATATCGTTATTTCTAAAGGTATCGTAAAGAAGCGGGCGGGTTTCTGCCGTTTCGGGATCGTGTCCTGCTAGCCAAGACGCCGCTGCCACTATTGCTACTAATGCCACTAGTGTCACCAATGTGACCACCGCCACATAAACCAACACAGACATGGTTAGAGACACCGTGGTATAGAGAGATTTCTGGGTTTATTTTTTTTGTCTTTCTCTTCGAGACTTCTCTTGTTTTGGCACTCCTTAAATCCCCCCCCAGTAATGTTTATAGTTATTGTATTTATTATTTGAAAATTCCCCTGTTTCTTTTTTCGGTATTCCGGATGATTAATCACACACATCTGATGCCACCCGCACTGTGGGGGGAGGGTGTTTGGGTGTGTCCTGTATCGCGTATGCCGGTGGCGCTTCCTTCTTCACGCGACCGCGAAATTAGAGACGTCGCGGCTGTGTGTGTTCACTCACGAATTTTTACGTACGTAGTTAACGCATGCGGGCCCGCGATTTCCGGGCCGGTATTTGCCAGAGGAAATTGAATCTTGGTGCTTGATTTTTAATACAGTGAAACGGAGTAATTCTTATTCTTGGCATTTAATGTAGGTAATTCCGATCTTTGCGATATTCGAATACGATCGGACAAAGTTTTTTCCTTTTCCTTTTGTTTTTTGTGCTTTGTTGATTCTTGGCATTAGACAGTGCAACCACAGCCTTAGCTAAGTGAGGTATAAATGAGTGAACCAAGGAAAACGCCACAACCTGGTTGTGACAAGAGAAAAAGTGATTTTAATACTCCTTTTTTTTCGATTTTCAGAATTTAATGCGATAATATTTTTCACGAGATTTATTGCAGCAGGTTATCTTTTTAAGTCAAGTATTGGGAGTCTTGTTATCTTCTCAAGCATATTTCCCATCTCCGTTTTGAGAAAATTTCAAGTTCAAAGGTAAATTAGACTTGCTATTTTCCCCCTCATCGGAAATAATCTGTGGACCAAATAATCGTTCTTTCCAACTCTACGCCATCGTAGCTTTCGAATCATTCAGGAATAAAAGAAGTTACACGGGTAATTGTAAACATTATTCTGTCTAATTTCTGGCCTAAGCACCATTCTACCTCGCCTTCCATAAATAAAATTAAAACACACACATGTTTTTCTATGACCCGATATAAACTATCCTATATAACTCCTAAGCGTAGAAACCTTGCTCCTTCAAGTAGCCAACAATCTCTTCCAACAATCCTGTGACGTTGTCGCCGCTCAACTTAAATTGGTATGGCTTATCCTCACCTTCAGGCAGCACCACCAAAACGTTATCTGAGCCCACAGCTTTCACAACAGAAGCAATGTCGGATTTCTTGGTGACAATGACACCAGAACCGGCCTGCACCAATTCGTTGATGATGAAAGTGTTGTCAAACTCGTCCAATTTGGTGATACGTCTGCCACCAGCAAATTGGTTCAACACAGACTGCAAGGCAAAGGCAAAATGCTCGCTGTATTGCTGGTAGTTAGCAGAATCAATAACTATGGCAAAACCTTGGGAGTAACGAGGAGGGTAGCTTTCTCTCAAGATCTTGACCACCTCTGGGTACGAGAACCATTCGGGGATCTCAGCACCATTTCTCAATCTCTGTCTCAACTCGGTTCCCGAGATGTTGGCGGTCTTAACCTTGCTCAAGTCAATGGTATCAATAGGAGCGTATCTGTCTTCTTCTGGCAAGTAAGTGACCATTCTGAAAGGAACGATTTTGATTTTCAGCGACAATTCTTCCTCGACCAGCGCCAACAACTCTTGGGCATCATAAGGACCGTAGAAATCAACGCCAGCAGAGTTTTTACCTGGTCCAGCATGGTCTCTACCCACAATAAAGTGGTCCACACCATAGTTCATACGAATGAGAGCGTGCCACAAAGCCTCACGGTCACCACCCATTCTCATGGCCAAGGGCAACAACGAGATCGTGGCCAAACCTTCGGGGTATTTCTTCAAAATCTGCTGGTAAACCTTGACTCTAGTGTGATGGTCAATGTCTCCTGGTTTGGTCAAGCCCACTACTGGGTGCACGAGAATATGGCCGTCTTCACCAAGATCCTTGGCGGCACGCACCGTCAACTCTCTGTGGGCCCTGTGCATGGGGTTTCTTGTTTGGAAAGCAACGATTTTTTGTTGGTCCCAACCCAAGTTGGCGAACTCCGATCTCAACTCGGTTGGGGTTTTTCTGAGCGGCACATAGTCGTAGTGAGTAGGGTAGTCCAAACCTTGGATCAGACCTCCGATATAGTATTCGCCAGCAGTCTCGAAAAGATATTTCACTGCAGGATGTTCTGGGTCGCCTCTGAAAACCTTCTTGGCCTCGTTTTCCTTGTTTGGCTTGTACACAGACTCAACAGTCAACACGGCCAATGGCTTGTCGTCTCTCAAATCTTGCAACACAAGCTTTTGGCCCTGAGCAACCAGCTTGGCAAATTCGGCCGAAACATCAAATGTGATTGGCATCGACCACAATAAGCCCTTACCCGATTCAGAATCTTTGACAGAGGACAATCTCATGTCCTCGACCACAGAGTTGTAGTCCTCTTCATTCAAAAAGCCCGTGAGAGGCGAAAATCCACCGTTCAAGATCAACTCCAAGTCGCAAAGTTGTCTTTCGGTCAATTTGACGGCAGTCAAGTTTTGGGAGGCGATTTCACCCAATAATTGCTGCTTGATGCTTGCATCTCTGATGACAAGATCTTGTAAAACTCCTCCGTGTGGGGCTGGGATAGGCATGACTAATAATAACAAATAATGGGAGGATTAGGATGTCAGAAGATGCAGATAGGCAGGCTAATAACTTGGCCATTGTTGCAAAATCAGACAATACCACGTGACCATTGCAAACGCAATGCATTCCGGCACGCGCCTATTTTTTGTGCGTGGTATACTGCACAGAGGTGCGAATTCGTGTTGGGCTTACCTGAAATAGAATCCGCCGGAAAATGTAGTGCCTGTCCGGCGACACTCCTGCGTGCGTTATCAGCGTAAGCAGTTCAAGAAAATTATAAATGGACAAAAAACGTGATTCCTATGGCGTTTGAGATAACAGAGTTTGGGATTTCGCCGTAACTAGAGTAAAATATTTTTCAGGGTAGGGGGGGTTTTTTTCTTGGTTTGAACTAAATTAAATAAGGTTCCAATGTAAAATCATTTGGTGTAAATTTTTATAGTGGCTCATGTATTTTGCAAAAGCTAAATAAAAATCTCATTGAAACGCGTTTCAAGAATTCGACGAATTATTTTTATAATTTCAAAAAAGGTATGGATCAAGTCTTAAGAAAGGAATATCACTTTAAAATTTTTTTTTACGTTTTCTTTGAGGTAAGTTACAATCTTACGAAGATATTCTTCAAATTCTGAAATCCCCAAACCTCTCAATTTTAGAGAGGGCTGAAAAATTTCAATATCAAGCCGTTTTTTGTACTCCGAGACGACTAGTCGTTGGTTTTATTAGACGATTAGTCTCAACTCGATTATTGTTGATGATTCTTTAGTGCATTCCCTTTAATTGCTCTCAACGAAAAAACTCAAAAAAAAAAAAAAGTTAGGGGCATGGGCGTTTGCCTGCACCGGGCGTGTCTCAGACAGCAAGTAAGTCCCCGATAGCAAGCAATTGAAGCGGTATATTCTATAGAAAAAAATCAGGAGACTATAAAGAAAAACCAGGGACTAGATTTATTCCCAAATGTTCGACTCAACTATACAAATAATTTTCTTACAAATACTGAGTGATTTACAGAATAAAATATCTCATATTACTCACGCATATGTGGATATGTGATGATATTCCTGCAAAGGCCGACTTCACACCGACCTTAGTAATAATATCCCGGGGCGCGGGTGATTACACAACCACGCGTGACTGCAAGCGACATAACAAAACAGCGATCTGTAATTTAATGGCGACGGTTTTATGGATTTTTCAATCTTTAATTTCTTTCCTTTCATGCTTCCAGTTGGAATTGTGTGCCACTGACATTCTCAACAGGCAACCCCACGTTTCTCCCCCGCAGGAAGTGGGGGTTCATTTTTTCCACGTAACCGTAACCCCATAAAACCCACCCGGCCTAATAAGGCAATTGCGGGGTTTACGTCTTAGAATAGAACAATAGAGAAAATCACAAGAATTGTAATTAAGTCTCCCACAGATAACGAGTCCGTTTCTTACGTCTTTAGCCAGGCTCCGACCCATGATTCTTATTACGATATCGTTTCGCGGGGTCTAGGCCTCAATGAAATAACCGAAAATTACCGGAAATTACCGGAGTATTTCGATTCGGTACATTCTACATGTAACGATAACGTGACAACTGCTATTTCTCAACAACAAAAAAAGAGCCAATAATTTATCTTCAACTTTAAATTTATGATTCCGACAAATTCCGACACCGCAGTGCCCGGATCCGGCTTGCTGCTTAGTAAGGCAAGGTAAAAATGATTGTCGCACCGTTCCCCAAAGAAAAAAAAAATGACGAGGCCACGCTCCGTCGGACTTTTGTGCGCCAGACGAGTGCGATCTTGCCGCCGGAGCACCACCTTTCACCTCACTGTCCTGCGTAATATATAAGGACTGACGTTTCCCGGCCCCACCCACCGCTTAGTTTGAATTTTCCTTTCTTCTTCTCCTTTTGTTTCCCCACGAATTACTTTTTCAATTCTTAATAC
Organism: Metschnikowia koreensis; assembly: GCA_030569435.1. Lineage (NCBI taxonomy): Eukaryota > Fungi > Ascomycota > Pichiomycetes > Serinales > Metschnikowiaceae > Metschnikowia > Metschnikowia koreensis. Next base: position 15,748 of record JAJMKX010000330.1, on the reverse strand, counting down.
ATAAATATGTCTACTACTCCAACGTATGTTAATTCACGACAATTGTGCTTCAATGTTCACGAGACTAGAAAAGGCTGGTGAATAAAATTGACCGCAACCACCCCACCTGGCGAAAAACTTCCGTTGCTCCGGCAGATCACCGAATTTCGGGATTTCGGGATTTGACCGCACCAACTCATCATAACCCGTAAGGAATGAATTTGGGGCATTAACCGGTATCATAAGCCGAATGAAACTGGGCCAATTCCAATTATTCTCGAAATTCGGCGTTTTTCCTCTAAATTCCGACATTGCCAAAAAAATGGTCAAAGATAGCAAGCTTGTGGTATTCTCAATTATTGCTAAAACATCATACTAACAAAATATAGTGGTGATATTGGTTTGATCGGTTTGGCCGTCATGGGTCAAAACTTGATTTTGAACGCTGCTGACAAGGGCTTCACTGTCGTTGCCTACAACAGAACCGTCGCTAAGGTCGACGAGTTCTTGGACAACGAGGCCAAGGGTAAGTCCATCATTGGTGCCCACTCCATTGAGGAGCTTGTTGCCAACTTGAAGAGACCAAGAAGAATCATTCTTTTGGTCAAGGCCGGTAAGCCAGTCGACGCCTTCATTGAGCAATTGTTGCCTCACTTGGAGAAGGGTGACATCATCATTGACGGTGGTAACTCGCACTTCCCAGACTCGAACCGTCGTTTCGAGACCTTGAAGGAGCAAGGTATCCTCTTTGTCGGTTCCGGTGTTTCCGGTGGTGAGGAAGGTGCCCGTCACGGTCCTTCTTTGATGCCAGGTGGTCACCCAGACGCTTGGCCTCACATCAAGGAGATTTTCCAATCTATTGCCGCCAAGACCGACGGTGAGCCATGTTGTGACTGGGTCGGTGATGCCGGTGCTGGTCACTACGTTAAGATGGTGCACAACGGTATTGAGTACGGTGACATGCAATTGATTTGTGAGGCCTACGACTTGATGAAGAGAGTCGGTAAGTTCTCTAACAAGGAGATTGGTGACGTTTTCGCCAAGTGGAACACCGGTGTCTTGGACTCTTTCTTGATTGAGATCACCAGAGACATCATGTACTTCAACGACCCAACCGATGGCACCCCATTGGTTGAGAAGATCTTGGACACTGCTGGTCAAAAGGGTACCGGTAAGTGGACCGCCATCAACGCCTTGGACTTGGGTATGCCAGTCACTTTGATTGGTGAGGCTGTTTTCTCCAGATGCTTGTCTGCCATCAAGGGCGAGAGAGAGAGAGCTGCTGCTGCTTTGGACGGTCCTTCCGTCGAGGGCGAGTCCCCAATCACCGACAAGCAAAAGTTTGTTGACGACTTGGAGCAAGCCTTGTACGCTTCCAAGATTATGTCGTACGCCCAAGGTTTCATGTTGATCAGAGAAGCCGCCAAGGAGTACGGCTGGAAGTTGAACAACGCCGGCATTGCCTTGATGTGGAGAGGTGGATGTATCATCAAGTCTGTGTTCTTGGGTGAGATCACTGCTGCTTACAGAGAGAAGCCAGACTTGGAGAACTTGTTGTTCCACCCATTCTTCCAGCAAGCCGTCACCAAGGCCCAACAAGGCTGGAGATCTTCGATCGCCAAGGCCATCGAGTTCGGTGTCCCAGTTCCTGCTTTCACCACTGCCTTGTCTTTCTACGACGGTTACAGATCTGCTCAATTGCCCGCCAACTTGTTGCAGGCCCAGAGAGACTACTTCGGTGCTCACACCTTCAAGGTCTTGCCAGGTAAGGAGAACGAGTACTTGAACGGTGACTGGATCCACGTCAACTGGACCGGTAGAGGTGGTAACATCTCCGCCTCCACCTACGACGCTTAAGCGCATACATATAGCTTTGTGGTTATCCGCGTTACAGGAACATATATACAACTCACTCAAATATTAAAAAAAAACACGTTTTAAAATCATGAGTAGTATTAAAATTAAAGTACAACGGAATAATATAAATTTATAGACATCTCTCTCTATCTTATTTAAACGGCCAATGGGTCTCTGGAGTTGAACTCCAAGATCAAGTCGTCCTTGGGGAAAATTGTAGCAAACACCTTGATCTCCTCTGAAATTGGGGTCACGTGGTGCTTCATGTCGGAGTTCATCACGAATTTGCCCAACATACCGGTGAACAACATCATAACGTATTGTTGGCCCAAACACACGTGAGGACCCGAGCCGAAAACCAACCAACTGCGTTTTGTCATATCGCCAGTAGGGTTTTCCCAACGTTCAGGCACAAAGTTGTCGGGGTCAGGGTAAACTTCTGGGTCGTGCAATGCAGGATACAAGGTTGGAATAATCATCGAGCCCTTTGGCGCAGTGTATTCCTCAGTCACAGGGAAAGGCTGCTTAACCACATATGGAACCATCAACACTGGTGGTCTGTAACGCAACGATTCCATCACTACGCTGTTGGTGTACTTCATTTGTTGGATCAAGTCGAGGGTTAAAGGTTGCGAAGGATCGTTATTACGGATTTCCATCTGTTCGCTTCTGATCTTGGCAACAACATCGGGTCTGTCGGAAACAATCTGGAACAACCAGCATGCCAACGACGAAGAGGCGTCCTGCGAAGCAAACAAAAACGTGAAAATCGCCTCGGAAATCTCCTTGTTGGAGAATTCACGGATCAACAACTTCGAAGTCTGGTCCTGGGCATGCGAATCACGGGCCTGCTTCATCAAAAAGATCCACTCGTCCATCACACACGAAGGTGCCTCGCCATTGTTGATTGCCACTTTGGCCTTGGCAGCACACTCTTCGAAAATCTTCATTGTCTCATCGGCAATTTTCTTACCGTACCATGTTTTCGTGTATGGGATGATAATGGGGAAGTTGACAAGCTCCAAAGCCGCCGTGATGCGGAAGTAGTTGTCGGCAATAAGCTTGATCTGATCCTCGGAAATGAAGTTACCGCAGAAAGTACGCAACGATAATGCACACATCAATTCACGGAATTCGGGGAAGAATTCACGGGGTCCGTCGTAGGTGCAGAATTTCTCAAGGTAAATGTCCATGTATTTCTCGAGCACAGGAAGGTAAATCTCCAACGCTTTTTGAGTAAACAAACCGTTCAAGGATCTACGGTAGTCAACATGCTCCTTTCCATCCAAAAACACCCAGTTTGTGGGTCTAAGAATCTTGATTGCCACGTCCACCACACATGGCTTGACGTATTTAGGCGACGAGAAAATCTTACGTGCAAGGTCTCTCGTAGATGCAATCACCACAAACTTGTGGAAGATGGAAACACACGACAATGGGCCCGAGTTCCATTTACCCAAATATTCCTCAAACTTTGGGTCCAAACTCTCCAAAAATGGACCGATAATTGGCCAAACTTTAAATTTAGGTCCCACGATCGAACCTTTATTGATCTGATACTTGACTTGGTCATAAGTCAACACACCAACCAAAATCGTAAGCAGAATCTGCCACCAAGTAAGGGCAGCCCAAGTGCTGGCGATTTGTGAAAGTGCCACAGCCACCGGCAGCTGCTGAGAAGCCACAGTTTCGATAAACGGCGTGGTAGCGTTCACGTTCATTTTTTTTTCTTTTACGCTATGAAAAAAATTAAATAAGAACGAAAGAAACTAGCGTGGTGTTTTTGCTACTGGTGTTTTCAAGGCTGGTCGGCTTATCTGCGGGAAGCGCGGATTATTTATACGATGCTGTGCAACCGCATACGACGAGGTTTTTTTTCATTGATTGATTTGCAGTAAACATTGGTGGCTGTACCTCTGTGCAGGACAGACACCGGTAGGGATCAGGTGATTTCCTCGTACAAGCCTCGAGGTAATTTTTTCTATTTCTGCCTTTTCTGATGAAGCAATTTTTCCTTTATTTGGAAGGTAGTATGTAGAGAGGTAATATTACTTTTTGTGGTCAAAATCTTTCTTGTTTCTGTTCCAGTTTTGCCCAATCACGTGCCGCGAATTACCGTCGTATAGCTTTTAAAATCTGCCCATCGATCGAGCAATGTGGGTTTTCACGCGCATTGCCAAACATTTGCAGCAGCGTATCGTGTGCATGAATATTCATGAATTAAGCGATAAGTTGTGCTGCACTTCTGCAATAGGCAGGCCACCAACTGCAGGTGTTTGATTTTTTATTGTTATTGTTTGAATGGCTACAACGATTATCGTTTTAACTTATGAGCTCCATTCGTGCTCGACTCATTTCGCTCGCAGTGATTTAGGGGGGCTTGACCAATACCCAAAAATTGGGCATGTTTCGATGGTCTCCTTGTTTTGAAATCTTCTGCTATCTCTATCTTTGTATACAATGTAATACCCCAAATATCAGGTTTCTATTAGTGATAAATGTTGAAACTCTTTAAAGAAAGCTTTTTCTTTGGGGCTGATTCTCGATAAAGTTTAAGTAAGGGATTTAATTAATCAAGGGATAAAAACAACGATTCAGAGTAAGCTAGGAAATTGGCCTTGTTTTCACAAAAAAGGTAGACAAACATCTATCTAAGCTCCAAAAGAAAACACTGTAATTAAATTCGGGGAAAAAGTTATTACATATCTCAATTCTCAAGGCGTTGATAATCACAAAGTAATATCAATCTTAACGAATAATTATCTGACTCTAAGAAGCACTGCCAGCCTGCCATTCGCAAGATCAGAATTAACCACACACGAATATGATAATCTCATGATGAAAACAACAAAGAAAGGTGATCATAACACTTAAATTTGCCTTTAAAAAGATTAGAAAAAAAAAGGCATTTTTTTCCTTCACGTTTAGTCGATAATTCCCATGGAGAACCACATTTGGTTTATTCATCGCCTCTGCCACGTGACTATTCATCACGTGCGCGCATATTGGAAGCAGAGCAGACCCGAGATGAGATGAGGGTCCGGACTCGTAAATCTGAAATATTTCACACAAAAAAACAAAAACCCTTCCCACAAACACACAAGGAAAACCATAATCATGGGTAAGCGGAAAAACGATATTTTCGAGCGCAGACAGAAACGGTCGCGGATGGAGCTGGACGAGCTTCTTGATGCTGGAGTTTTCACGAAATCGCGGAAACGTAGTAATACTGTTGCAGAAGAAGATACTGAGCAAGATTACGAATTAGCTCCTCGCAGTTTGAACGTGGAGCATGGCGTGGATGCATTGCCGATTAAAAGAGCAGGTAAAGTGGAGCGAGTTGTGCGCAAAACGGAGGCTCTGAACGACGGAAATGACGAAAGTGAAGGCTCTGAAAATGAGGCGGATCAGGATCAGGAAATGGACCAAAATAATGCACAAGCATCAGAAAAAGAGCCGGAAATCGAGCTCACGCCGATGGAGCAATTGCAGCAAATCAAGGCCGAGATCGCCCAGCATGCGTCCAGTCTTATGGAAGATCCCGAGGAACATATAGAAGCCCTTGGGAAGCTTAGAATGCTTGCTGAATCCAGCAACATGGCCACTTCTCAGCTTGCAATTTTGGCTTTGGTGCCTGTTTTCAAGTCGTTGGCGCCAGGCTACAAAATCCGGGCGCTTACCGAGGCCGAACAGCGCGAGAAGGTCGGTAAGGAGGTGGCCCGTTTACGGAAATTCGAGCAAAATCTCGTGGTGCATTACCGGGAATACATTGTTTTGTTGACAAAATTGGCACGTGTGCTGGCGTCAAACTCGCAAAACTCGGCCAAAGTCACGCCGCAACAGGTCCGTCTTGGTGAACTTGCAGCAAAAGCCGCATGCGAGCTTTGTCTCCTGTCGTTGCGTCATTTCAACTACCGTGACGAGCTATTTACCATTCCTATTCGTCGGCTTAATCGGAAACCCACCGCTCCTTCCGATCTCGATGTTTTCACCCGTTGTGTACGCACTTTGGAGACTTTGCTTAAGGAGGACCGTGAACATGGAAGCATCACATTTGACGTGACTCGGATCATGTGCAAAGTGATTCGCGATAAGAAATTCCGTGTGGACGAGGCCGTGGTGAATGTATTTTTGAGCTTGTCGCTTTTGGACGACTACGACCCCAACCATAATAAGGGCGATGTGGGCGATAAGCCCAAAATCAAGAAGAAAAATCGCGTGCATTTGTCGAAAAAACAGAAGAAGATCCGTAAGGAGTTGAAGGAAATTGACGAGGAAATGCGTAAGGCCGAACAGGCAGTGACGGCCGAGGAACGTGAGCGGTTCCAGGCACAAACTTTGAAGCTGGTGCTTACTTTATACCTTGAGATTTTGAAAGCTGGGTCGCTTGAAGTGGATGAGAATTCGCCGGCTAAACTTTTGACGGCAGCAGTGATGGAAGGATTATCGAGATTTGGCCAGATGTCGAACTTCGATTTGCTTGGTGATTTCCTCGAAGTGCTTAAAGAAACAATGACTACGCTTGTACAAGAACGTACTTTGCAAACAGAGAAATACGGCATAGCGCTTGATGATGAAACTGGAGGTGTTTTTTCGGCACAAGACGTGCGTAAATTGCTTCTTTGTATCACGGCAGCGTTCACGCTTGTGCTTAATCACGGAGAAGTGGGCCGTTTGCCGATATCCTTTGATTTGTTGGCGTTTGTATCCACACTTTACACGGTAATTGCCGATGTTTCTATCAGTCCAGATCTCGAATTCTCGCATAAATCATTGCGTTTGGCTGACCCACTCTCTATTTCCGGCGAAGTGGAAAAACCCGCAGTCAATGTTTCTACAAATGCCGAGCTTCTTTTGAAATCGCTCGACATGGTGTTTTTCCGTCTGCGTAATGGCAGTGTGGCTCGTGCTTTGCCATTCACGAAAAGACTCTATATTGGCAGTTTGCATGCGCCAGAAAAAACCGCCATTGCCTCCTTGAAATTCATTGCCAAACTTGTAAATAAGTACGGAAATGGACTCAAGAGTCTTTGGAGCACAGAAGAAAACATTTCGGGCGAGGGCAACTATATTTTGGGCTACGAAAAAACCGGAATGGAAGTCGATCTTGAACGCACGAATGTTGGTCTGGCCGTGTTATGGGAAAACGTCTTGCTTGATAAACATTACAGCACTGTGATCAAAGATGGTTCCCGTAGTTTGATGAAAAACAGCAAGGATTCTGGCGCAAAGCGTTAAGTAGATAGGTTGGCTTGTAAATTATTTCAAAAGTAATAGAGCGAAAAGGCAAAAGAGGAATAAACAAAAAAAGAAAACATAAACTAAAGTGACAAATTGACAAGAAAGAGCTTTTCGTAGTAGATGCATGTTTGTATATATGTATGTATGTATGTGTTTGTTTGTATGTGCTATGAAAGCTGGCGTTTGGGGTTTGTCCGGACTTCCCCCTGTCATATGGAATGACAACTATTGTAAAAAGGCGTATGAGAAACATAGAAAAAAAAATAAGAAACACCCCTCTTACTTCACGAGGTCCAACTTCTCGTAAACGGCACCCGAGCTTTTGTACAAGTCGGCGGATTTAATGCCCTCGCCCGAAGCCTCATTGGCCTTCAACTGTTGCAACATCAAACGAGCCTTTTCACGCTCTTTGGTTCCATGCAAACACTCGGAGTAATCATCGAAAAAGGGCGTGCACTCCTTTTTGGTCGCGGTGTCAGCGGCAGTGTAACATGCCACAAGCGACTGGAATTCGTAGAAACATCTTCTGGTGCCGCCGGATCTGGAATATGGTTGCATGACAAAAGTTTAGATATGGAGCTTTTGGTAGATGGTGTTGCAGGTGACTTTTCAGTATGCTTTAATTGGCCCGCGAGGTTTGGCCACCGCACGACTGCAAAAGCGACAAGGCCTCTGTATGTTTTTTTTTTTTTTTTTTTTTTTTTTTCCCAGGTGGCCCTGCTGAATTCGTAAAATCGCGACTTTCGGCTGCAAACAAATCAAGCATTAATATGTTTAAACAAACGCAAGCATTTCTTGGATGCATTTCTTCACTTTGTAGTAAAGCGGGCCGATTTGTCCATCAATCACCAAATCTCCCGTGTCCTCACCTTGATAAGCGCCCATCAGGATTTTCTTGATGGCCACCTCGTCATTTACCACAAGCATACCTTCGCCCTTAAATTCGGCATCCAATTCTAATGTCATCAATTTCTTCTTGAGTTCGGGCAAACGCACATTGCCAATGGCCAAACTCAGCCCAAAACCTGCGGATTTCTGGTCCGAAGCTCTGCGTAAATTTTCTTCCACGGGCTTCAAAATAAACTGACTGCCGATCCCCGCTGCAGCCAGCTCACCATGCTTTCTGTTTAACGAAAGCTGCGATTCGTACATACTTAACTCGCCCCGCACATGAGTAATTCGGTAATTTCCATCGAGTTTTTGCCATTTGAGGGCGCTATCAAGCTGCTCATCCAACTTGACTTCAAATTCTCGAAGCCGGCCCGATCCATCTCCACCAACTTGTGCCACCTCATTTTGCACTGCAACATATACTTTCATTTCGTTCAGGTGCGCTTTTGCCATACCCCTATGCGAAGAAGTGAGGGCGGAAAACCGTGACGACGAAAGAAGCGAGTCGCTGGCGATTTTGCTTTTCTGCTCCGATTTCTGTTTTTCAAAAGCTGCAGTTAAAAGCTGGCGTCCATTTAAATTTGCATCCCACGTCTGTGCAAACGAAGAGTCGGGGAGTAAAACCAAATTTTGCGGTCTTAACACCAGCACTATCATCACTAGCGACCGGAGATCCACTAAACCGGAAAGATCCACAAACGAAAGACCACACCGCAAGTTCAATTGCAATTGCTGCAGCTGCTGAGGCTCGAGATCCCGGAATGCAATTCTTTTCACGGGCTGGAAAAGTGCATCTAGGTTTTTCTGAAGCACTTCGTTGTTCAAAACTTCCTGTGGCGTGAGCTTATTCTTCATCAGTTTTTTATCATCGTTTCCGTTTCCGTTTCCTCGGCCGTTACCCCCGTGGCCATTGTTATTATTATTGTTGTTATTGTCATTGCCGCGTCTACCGCCTCCACGTCTATCGTCACGCTCGCCCCATTTGCCCTTATCGTGAAGCTCGAATTTACGCTTACTTTCACTAATAAGCTTATTGTTGGCATTATTCTCGTCCACCAGCTGGAAATCTTTGGCATCAATGACCTCGCCGTAATCGTCAAACTTACGTTTTTTCGTGGTAACGGGCATGGGAAACATCGATTGTTTCGGCTTCATTTTAACTGTGATGCGAATATCGATGGGTTTATTTGCCTCAAGACTTTCGGTGATATAGTCTCCCACAAACATCTCGTGTGTTTTGAGCGCATCTGCTGTTGTTGAAGGTACCGCCACATTTGCCGAGGTTGCTGGTGTATCGACATCATTGCCCCGTGATTTATCTGGTCTTTCTTCATCCGAAGACTCGTCATCATCTTCTGAAGAATCATCATCGTCCTCCTCGTTCAAGATATTCTTGTTTTTCTTATCACGCACTTTCTCAAGAAGCTTTTCTCTTCTGGAGCTGGTCACACGTTCTTTAAATGCCGCCAATTCAGGTCCACTCAAATTTTCCTCGGTGATCCATCCACCCATCGGCACGGATTTTTGTAACGGAACAGGAATTCCGTCTTCCGCCACGCCGTTATTTTTCTGGGCTGCTAGGGTGTGCCACTCGGCATAGAGGCTTGCTGTAATGGTATCGTTTGATGCAAACGACGATTTTTCCGTGAGAATAAGCGTGGATTTCTCATCCTGACAAAGATATTGTAAAGCCTGTGCCGAAAGGTCACCGGCGCCAAAGTCAAGCCCCGACGCAAACACGATTTTCGGGCCTGGAAGCTGAATAAGTTCGCGTGGGTCCAGAAGCAAATCGACTTTTGAAGGTTCGAATGGCACCTGATTGAAAGCGCGTGCATCTGCGGCAAGACCTTCGTATTCCTTGATCAATTGCGACGACATCCAATCGAGAAGATTGGAAGCATAGCTCAACACTTTGGTGCCGGAATATGAGAGGAAATAGACCGGGATGGCTGCTCCCGGAAGATTCGATAAATGGTCATCAATAATGTGCAAAAGTTCGAGAAAACGGCCCGAAATCGCCACGGGCAAAAGCACAGCACCGCCATTGGCCAACGTGGCATTCACAAGCTGCAAGAACTTGTCGGTACGTTTTTTGTGGGGCGTCGGAGACCCCAAATCCAGGCTGGTGATAAGCGTAGTAGGGCGCACTAAAGAAGGCACTGGATTGCCCAGACTGGGCGAAATAAAGCTGGCACTATTTAAAAACGAGTCCTTCGAGTGGTTCCATGATGGCGCGTAAACGACTTTTTCCATTCGTTTCGTGATAAGCCAAAACGCACCTCCTAAAGTATGGCCCGAGTTATAGGCAGTAAGCATAAGTCTATTTTCAAGCATCGCCATGTTTTGCTGGAATTTGACCAGCACCACTTTATCGTACCATTCGTCCACATCGCCCACTTCACACACGGCCAGATCTACAGGCCCCAAGAGACCACGTGCCCGATAAAATTCAACGGTAGAAACTCTTGCTAACTGGCTTACGGCCACTGTAGCATACACTGGGATGGCAGCCATAAGCATGGGGAACCGTACACATAAAAGAATATAAGCACCAATAAATTCTGGCGTCAGGTGTGAAAGAATTATGAAATCAACCTCGCCCAAATACTTTTCCAAAAATAAAACGTCGTCTGGATTCTCGCCATTCCATCCTGGATCTGCTAGGATCCGGATCTCGCCGTCGAAATCAAGCATCGTGGCCTTGCACGCGTCCTGGCCTGCGCCCGACGTAAGCAAAGTAAACGAAACCATATGCTTATAATATTTCGTTTGTTTGTTTTTGTTTTTTTTTATTTTCACGACTATAAATGGAAATTTCTGGTGTCTATCTTTCAGCTCCAGTATTTAATCTATGTGCGCGCAACAGCGTCTCCCACTATGCTGCGTACAGTATTTAGGTTACTTCTTCTATCAATTATTATTAATTTTTAAATACAATTCTCTCTAGTAACTATACTAGGCCCTGGCCAAGGGGATATGCGCTTTGTGCGGGCCTTCTAAATATAAACACGGATTTGCTTATCCTCTCTCTCTCTCTCTCTCTCTCTCTCTTTTTTTCGTATCTCTCCTCCTTCTGTTCGTTTGTTTGACTGCGGGGATGCAGAATTCAGACAGGTAGAAATACTTAGCGGTCGAAATTGATACTGTTTCTCGTATGGTAAGACAAAAGTGTTTCGGCCTGTGTGAGTCCCGGAAGACCGTGTGTTGTAGAAATTCTGTCTAGCGAGTTTCTACCGCCAGTCTTATACTCACCACGACGAATCATCTCAGCACGCAATTGGCTCAAGTTGATTGGTTTCTCCATAAGTTCCTTATTATACTTAACCAGGTTGTTCAACGTGCCTCTTCTCGATCTCGTAAGTGTCGTCTTCCGCTTGATGGTCTTGAATGCACGCGTGAGCGTATGGTCCTCCTTCGAATGGCTCGATGCGGAATCGGGCTCTACTGCACGTTCAATCTTCTCAAGCAACTCGGTGTCGCCCTCATTAAGACGCTGCAAAATGCGGTGTCTCTCAATATCCTCGATATTTGTTGGGTCGTAGCCGCTAGGATAGTCCTTATAGTCGCCCACAGCAACTCTTTCCCTAATGATATCGATATCGCGCGGGAAAAAGTTTCTCTTGATGAAATCATGGATAAATCTGGGTAAAAGACAAACCACCGAACCGACGAAAAAACAGCACCAGAATCCCAAGGTTCCAAGAAGTTGGGGAGCAGAGGCATAGAACTCGCCAATCCACGACAGTGATGACCACACACCAGTCCAGAAAAACACCACCAAAATCGACAACGCATTGATCAACAATGTGAGCCAATCCCATCTACGTTGCTGTAACAAGATATTGATGTTACATGCGGTGACGGAAATCGCACACACCAAAACACCGACCCAGAATCTGTGGTCGACGGCCAATCCCTCATGGTTTTGGAACGTCACGTAATACATCAAGTAAGGGAAGAAAAACGAAACCACCGACTGGTAGAAACCATCGACCATGTACCACACAAACTTGAATTGTGACCAATCCTCACCCAAAATACCTGCTCTATACAATTGAGGGACCACCAAAGATACCGAATCGGAGACGTCCTGATCGAAAACAGCAAGAATGATGACGGGCAAAGATGTAAATGCCAAATTGTAGAACATCAAGTATGTGTATTCATAGAGGTAAGAGCCATCAAAATCGTTGTAGATTCCGTACCAGAAACATGTGAATGTAAACACCACGTTTTTGAAAAAGAAACATGGAACCATTTCTGCCAATCTCTTGTATGACCATCTGCCGTGCACTAAAAGCAAACGCGTGAGAAACCGGAATTGGCCAATAGCATAGTCAGATGACATGACAGCTTGTCTTCCTTCTTCTCCGGCAATTCCAACGCCCACATTGGCTGCTTGGATCATGGCAACATCATTAGCACCATCACCAATGGCAAGAGTCATGACTTCAAGATTATTTTTAACCACCTGAACGACTTCAGCCTTTTGAGAAGGCGAAACACGACAACAAATCACCGACTTACACTGTTTACCCAAAAGAAGGAACTTTTGTCTCAAGGCCTCGTTCTCATTAAACACCAAAGTCAATGCAGCACCATCAATAATCAAAGCCGTATTCGAAGTGGGCACAGAATGGTCTGCCTTGGCACTTTTAATTGCAGCAGCAATATCTTCGGGCGAAGACACGGAAATGCCAAAATCTTCTTGCAAGTATTTGGTGATAAGGTCATCAATATACTGAATATCCGACTGGTCATCCTCTGGACGCACCACGAGCAACTTCATATCGTTACCTAGCAAGTTACAAGAAAAGCCAATGTTGATGGCGGTCTCAATTCTGTCTCCGGTCAACACCCAGAGCTTGATACCTGCATTACTCAAAATCGAGATCGAATCAGGCACTCCCTGTTGAAGTCTATCCTCGATCGCAGTACCTCCAAGCAAAGTAAGATTACGTTCCAATTCTTCGTTCAATTCATCAATAATTGCATCTTTCGAATCCTCAATCGAAGCGTTAGCCTCTCTAAAGCGCGCAAACCAATCCTGGAAAACTTTCTCGTCGATCGATCTGGATGCAATACAAAGAGTTCTTAATCCTTCTTTGGCAAAATCCTCCAAATGCAATGCAGTTTTCTTCAACATGTTGTCGGATGTTTTAGCATCGAGCCGCTGGAAGATCACATTATCGGCACCCTTGGTGTAAACCACAACGTTACCTTCTGGAGATTTAAGAATACACGTCATTCTCTTTCTGGCAGAAGTAAATGGAATGATATGAAGCAATTCGTATTCAACACGTCTTCCGTAAACATCAAGAACAAGTGTTTTTCTCAATCTTTCGCGGAAAACAATGCCCACATCTCTGGCCACTGCCACCAACGCGGCTTCATCAGGAGATTCTGCCTTGAAGTCTCTAAGAGTCTGATCCATTTCATTTGCTTCGGTAACAACAGTATGGCACAATGCTAACGCAAACATAAACTCTTCATTCGCCTTTTTCTGGGCCTTATCCAAAGTTTGCGGCAAGATTGTGTCTTTGATATAATCGTTCGATACAAAGGTCAATGCCTCTTCTCTGAACTGGTCGTTGTTGGTGTACGCAAACACATTCTCAATCATTTCCTGTCTGTCTTCCTTAATCGCCGAGTTCCAGCGTTCGGACTCCTTGACGATATCAACACCATTTCTCTTATCCATTCCTTGTTTAGCTTCAGTGTACGCCAAACCATATGACTTGCCATCAATTGTACATTTTTTGAACTCCATGACATTTTGAGTTAAAGTACCTGTTTTGTCACTGAAAATATACTCGATTTGGCCCAAGTCATCCGAAATACTCCACGATTTTGGGGTACAGGGGAAATTTAACCGCTCATAGTACATTTTCACATCTGCATAGATGAAAAAAGCCTGTGCAGACTTAATGATCTCAATCGAAATATAAAGTGAGATTGGCACCAACGACTGGTATATAATGAGCGCAACGAAAAAGGCAAGTACACCGTTTCCGGCAGACGTGCTCGAGTACGCGGCAAACTCAAAATAGATTCTCGACGTGTCGGTGTGGTCATAAAACAAACCATTAATGAGTCCGGAAATGAAACAAATGATAAACAAGACGATGAAATTGATAATCACCGATAAATTAAGCTCGCGCGAGATCTTGGACGTCTTTTCCGGCGTGATTCCACTGTTCAACATGATCTTGGTCTCCAAACCGGTATAAACCACAACACCAACCACCCATTTCGTGTTTCTTAAAGTGGAACCTCTGAGAAGCACATTATCGTTTGTGATCGACTCCTTTTCGTCCTCATTCACTAAATGGCCACGCAGATCATAGTTCTCGTAATGGATTGTGCCTTTGAACGAATACAATTGGGCATTGGGCGCATCACACTCAATCCAAAACTTGGTATTACTAAGGTCACGTGCATGTTTCAACGAAGCTCCACAGTGAAGTGACGCCTTATTTTTCAAGTTTGTTTCACCGTCCAAATTTTTGGTTTCAACAAAACAATTACCCTCGACATCAGATGTCAGAATCACCACCATATCTGCCGGCACCTCCTCATTTGCCCGCACACGAATATAGTCACCGACGTTAATATCCTTCCATTTTCTGTTCTTGAACACTGCACGCAGGTTTTCTTCGGCCTCATGCAATTTCTGTTGCTGCAATTGGGGATTAAGTACCGAGTCTGGAGGTGGCACGGTTGGTGCACGAGCAGTTTGCAGATGGTAAGATTTACGGTTGCGTCTCGACGCCATTGAAGGGCGGCCTTCCGGATAAGAATAGTCCGAAACAACCGTTGAGATCCGTCTCAATGCAGTATCGTGATTCTGGGCCTCTTCTCGAGCGGCCTCCTGTTTTTTGGCCTTGCTAGCAAAAAGAAGCCCAAATTTCTTGAGTCCATGGGCGGAGGCCCGAGTGGCACGTGTACATGCTTTTTTAAAGCGACGCCATGCACCTACACTATCGGTTTCTACGTTCACGTTATGGAAACCTTGCAAAAGATGGATGGGCGTGTTGTTGAGCTCCGTATCACTGGCGCCACGCTTGTAATCCTCAAAAGCATCACGAATCGCAGTGATACACACAATCACAATTAAGGGCACGGCAGCAAGCCCAGGACTGGCGACTCCAAACACCTGGAACGCACCCAAAATCACAAGAATCAAGAAGTAAGTGTTGGCCACTTTGCGGAACTGGTACAAGAGATCTTTGGGCACAAACAGCAATGGCGTGTATTTTGTAGTCCGGATCTTATTACGAGGATAATCAAGCGCCACAGCACCCGAATGTGGGTCTTTCATGTGGGATGGTAACTCGTGATTCACATAAATATACCGCGGGGTTTTGTCGTAGATCTGCTGCAAATAAGGTGGCCGTTCGGCAAGCCCCTTCTTATAGAAATAATGCTGCACTTTCTGGCCAAACGTCGGCGGCAACGCACTGTTATAATCGTCCATTGTATAACTGGCCTTAAGCCCTGGTGTGGGTGTAGAATTGGACGATGTGGAATCGTTTTTGGCATCGTTGGATTGGCCTTCAAGCAGCCCGGACTTTTTCGATGCTTGGTCCATATTCAAGGGAAATTTATTTCAGCCCGGCAAAATAAGAATCAAATTCGGAAATCGAAAAAGAAAATGAAAAAGAGAAGAAAAAAATTGAAGAACTAGGAAATTAGAGCACTCGACTCACCAAGCAACGGGGCAACAGCAAAAAAAATCACTGTATGCGGAATATAAATATAAACAAAAACAAAAAAAAAA
>JAJMKX010000329.1:0-42002 GCA_030569435.1 Metschnikowia koreensis | reverse complement strand
GCTGCTGCCGAATACCAGGGTCCTCAATTCTCCAACTTGGATGAATCGTTGCAAATCGCTTTGGAGAACTATTTGGAGGAGAAGGGAATCAATGAGGAGTTGGCCGATTTCATTTTCGCCTACTCTGAGTTTAAGGAAGAAAACTCCTACAGATCCTTGTTGAAGAACGTCTCCAAGTTCTTGGCTAACTAAACATTTCTTGCTTGAAGTGTTTAGTTAGGGAGATATGGCGTTTAGAACTGGAAGCTTGTTGCATTCTCTCTTTTTTTTTTTTTTTTTTGTAGTTTTGTTTATAAATTTAAGCACTACATTTTGGAAAGAAAAGTGGGACTCCTCAACTTCCGTCTGCCCCTTTCTCCTTATTTTGCTGTTTGTTTTTTTAGGGGGAATGATCTTGACCCCCTGACTCTTGTCCATAGTTAATTTTCTTTGTATATATTAAAAAAAAAAAATCATAATATAGAAAGTGTTCTCTGTTGAAGTGCTAATGTCTCTCCGGCCAGAATGTGCTGGTTCATTTGGAAGGCTATTAATACTATAAAACCCTTGTCATGAGGATATTCTTTAAAAACGGGCAAGAAACTCTTTGAAAATACAAATTACATGAATTTCACTCCAAATGCTTACCAACTCCACTCTCGCATATGATTAGAAATTTTCAACCCATATATTGTTTTCTGTGCTCTGTAATTGGCATAAAACCATTGTCACTGAAATAAGCATGAAGTCTCCTAATGAAGTCTGTTTTTTCAATTATTTTCAAAAAAAAAAAAAAAAAGGCCATTTTCAGATTTAGTTTTCATCTTAAGTAAAGAAGCCCCCAGAAATATAACCCAATCAGTTTTTCCGGTTTTGTTTTCTCCCTCCTACTGCACAACGAGGATCACCCACTAATAATCAACCAGAGTGCTACAATAAATCACCAATTCTTCTAGACTCTATACTGAACCGTACATAAACATTACTGAAAAAGAAAAGAAGAGTCAAAAGAAAAAAAAAATTAGATCCCCGTAAAATTTTAAATTTTAATGCAAAGAAAAGTAAAGAAAAGCACCTAAAACTCATTGAATGGATCCTCACTCTCTTCAAGCTGGAATTTACCCAGGCCGGCCATTCTGACTGCAGCCACCTCTCTCGAGGCCGCTTGTTTCTTCACCTTCTGCGTCATTTTTTCGATTTCTGCCTCGGCATCACCCGACTCCTTCTCGGCATATTGCATCACCAAGCGTCTGCCCAACAAATGCACACCTCTCAATTGGTTCATGGCACTTTCGGCCTCCTTCAACAAAGTATACTCGACAAACGCAAAACCTCTGGCGGATTTGTCGTATTTCTTGGGCACTCTGACCGACTTGATCTGGCCATACGCTCCAAAAAGCTCCAACACATCTTTTCTCGAAGCTTCGAACGGAAGATTCTTGATGATAATCTTGTTGGTTTTGTCCGACTTATTGGCCTTATTATTATTGCTGTTGTTTTCTGTGCTAGCACCCGATTTTCTGTGCGATAATTTCAATTGCACACGGTGGCCATCCAACACTGAATTGTCCAATGCACGGATTGCGGCCTCGGCGTTTTCCTTAGTCTTAAACTCGGCAAATCCAAAACCCATGCTCAAAACTCCACCAGCATTCTTAGGGTCTGGTTTGGTCTTCACTAAAGCTACAACAAATCCGGGCAATTTCTCGAAAAACAGAGTCAATTGAGACGTCGTAGTGGCAAAACTCAAGTTCTTGACAAAGATCGAAACAGTAGGACCCTTCTCAATAACCTCATCCTCACTTTCAACTGAATCGTCGCCCAACACATCGGTGGCCGTGATCTTAGCATCCACTGCATCACCATCTTCATTCTTTTCAACATTAACCAGTTCAGCAGCTGTAGGCTCACGAGTAAACAAGTCTTTGGGTCCCTTTTCCAAGTAAAGAATGCTTTTCTTGAACATCCGGTACGCCAATTTAGTGAACGCTGCACGACCACTGGGGGCATCTCTGAATTCAACAATGGCAATTGTGCCCGATGGTGGCATCACTACACGTTTGATCTGACCATATTCAGCGAAAAGCTCGCCGATTTCGTCGCTCGAGGTTCCAAACGGGAAGTTTTTCACGAGAATCACCCGGTCGTCTCTTTCCTTTTGATCAAATGTGGTAAGATCAACGCCTCTGTCTTCGAAAAATTTACGGACATCGCCAATAACGTGCGCCTCCGCAAGAGCCTGTTTCACTGCCGAGCTGGAGTTTTGAGGATCGATCAATTGAGCCTTACTGATGCCCAATTTCAGCGCCACGGAGTCGAGAACAGCATCATTATTCATATAGAGCGAGTTCCAGTTGAACTGCGACTTGGTGGCCTGTGCCTTCTTTTTGAGTTCCCGCTGTTTTTTCAAAGGTAGGTTTTTCAACGCAAATTCGTCAAGCTTATGATCTTTCTTAGCTTCACCAGCCAAAATGTGCAAGAGACGACCTTGAAAAATCTGTTTGTCCATGGCACGATAAGCACTTACTGCATCCTCGGGGTTTTCAAACTGCACATACACAAAACCTTTCGATTTGCCGGTTCTGGTATCGATGGCCACGTGCACCTCCAGTAGAGGGCCATATAACTCGAAAAGCTCGCGGAATTCGGCCTCGGTAGAGTCGTACAAAATGTTTCTGATAAAGAGACGGCCTGTTTCTCTGAGTTTGGCTTCGGTAGCTTCTTCGGGAGAAACTTCGATCCGGGATTCTGGTCTAGTAGTTCTGGCTTTGGGCTTTTCGGCCTCCGTCTCCTGAGTAGTTTCCTCGCCTGATGCAGGTTTGCTGATTTCGGCAGGTTTTTCGGCATTTTCAGCATTTTCAGCATCATTTTCCTTCATCCGGATTCTTCTCAGTTTAAGCCAGTCAAGATCAGACACCGCCTCGTCACGTGCAAGATCAGAGTCTGCAGAGACATCCTGAGTTTGCTCTTGATCTTGATCTTCCTCAAACGTTTTCGAAGCGGAAAACGGAATCATCATTTCATCTTCCTCTTCCTCATCTCCTTCTTTTTTGGCCTGGAAATCGTCGTATTCATCATCACTTGCAGCTTCTTTAGCCTGGGCCACATTAAACTTAGCATCAAGCGAAGAAGATGCATTGCTTGTAAGCCCGTCTTTTTGTGCAAGCGCCTCTTCTAGCGCCTTTGCTGAAGGGGCACCTTTACCATCGGCCAAAGAATCGTTTTTCCAGGATTGCACTTGCAGAGAAGGCTTCAACGTTTCAATAAACTCCAGCAATTTCGGGTTGGCTGCGATTTCCTCGTCCAATTTCGACTTGCGCTCGAGTTTTTGACGCTTGTATTGCTCCTGCTCCTCCTTCTGGCGCAAAAGGCGTTCTTCTTGCTCGGCCCACCGATTTTCCATCATTTTCCGTTTTTCACGCATTGCCTTAGGCACAGTTGGGTCGGAAAAAGTTTTGGCCACACTGACTTCGATTTTGGCTGTATCGATAAATGTGCGGTCGAAATATCTGACGGCCTTTTCGGCATCTTGGGCCGATTTGTATCCAATAAATGCAAATTGTCTCGATTCACCATTCCGTTTTTTCATGAGTTTAACGTCAGAAACATTTCCCTCTTTACTGAAATGGTCCTTAAGCCGGTCCTCCGTGAGATATTTGGGAAGACCCTTCACTATAAGTCTCGACATTTTCAGACAGTGTAAGAAATAGTTTTAGAATCTAGTTAAAGAAATTGTAAAAATTTAATGTATAAAACTTTCGGAAATGTATAAGAAAAATGAAAACTCGAGATGGATTTAAATCTTTAGATAATGAGAGATGTGCGAGATGAGGTTGGAAAAGTTCCAGTTTCTAAAGAGTGCAGATAGTCCCCCGAGACACGATGCGCACTTACTGTTTTCATAGTGAGGGCCTCCGGTAACTATTTTGCACCCAAAAAAAAAAAAGAGAAAAAGTAAAGAAAAAGAAGCTATTAATTTATTTCGATCCTTCTGTTATTTTCTTTTCATCCACACTTAGATAACCAGAACAAAACATGGAATTGGTTTATCATTTAGGACTCTGGCTTGAAAAGGACCCCACCTTACGAGGACTTGGGTATCAGGCGTGGGCAGTGCTTGTGTGTACATTTCTTGTGCACTTGCTTCTATGGTACCATATTATTTCTGTAATTGGAATGACAACAATATACATTTCACCGCGATGGACCGAGAAATTGAAAAGCACGTATGCACAATATTTCTGGAGAATTGGGGGTGGTTTTTTGGCACTTAACAATGTCAGTATTTCAATAACTGGTGACAATATCGTGGCCCAGTCCGCACTTCTAATGTGCAACCATCAGTCACTTGCTGATTACTTTATTATGGCACAATTGGCACGCAAATGCCCCGGGAAAATCACACCGGAAATCAATTTTTTCACGTGGTATTCGGTGTGGCGGCTCCCCAACGTGAAAACTTGGCTCAACATGATGCTCTGCGACGAAAACTGGGAGTTATCTAAACTGCTATGTGGGCCTGCTTTTCGTAGAGTTTTAGCGTCTCCGGCTCCGCAATGGATCGTGCTTTTTCCTGAAGTGAATATCTGGACGCCTGCGGCCGCTTATCTGCAACGAATACAAGCAAAAAAATACTATCTTCCGTACTATGACCACACATTATACCCACGATACCCGGGACTTTCTAATGCCGTGTGCACTCTAGGGGGAGCGAAAAAGAATATCAAGTTTGCTCAAGCATATAACGTGACAATCGTGTACCACGGCAAAAGACCACCTAATTTAATGCAAATCTTTGGGTGTGCCGAAAAACTTTCCGTAACAATCCATGTGAAAGCGTTGCCATTAAACTCAATCCCACAAAAGAGAGCAAAATTGGAAAAATGGTTGGAACGCACTTGGTCGGAAAAGGATAAACAACTTGCGATAATGAAACAAGAATCGAGTGATGATTTGGGAAATCAGAAAAAAGAAGGACCACTTTTGATCTGGGATGTTCCAATATCAAAGCTTTCTCAAGTTATTCGCCCTGCATCACGTGGATAGGCAAGCTTTTAATGATTGAGTGTTGTTTCTCGTCGCGCTCAATCCGGTAAAAATTATCAACAAACCGTCCGCCATTAATATGATTCAAAAACTTTTCATCGTGTGTGATCACAATAAGCTGGAAGTTTTTCTGGCTTTTCCGAAACTCGATGATATTACTCAAGGCATTTGCAAGCGACTCGGCATTCTCTACATCCAAGTTTGTGGTGGGCTCATCCAATGCAATCATTCCACAATTCGATCCAAAACATTCGGCAAGTGCCAACCGAATCAAAATACTCGTAAGCACTTTTTGTCCTGCCGAGCACCGTCCACGCATATCAAGCTCGGAATTTTTCTTGTACATCACCACTCTGTAGTTGTAAGACCTGCCTTTTGTTTGGTTCGTGACGTCACATTTGATCTCGATGCCATCGATATCTGTTCCACGGTAGGTTTGCGTCCAAAGTTCTCGTAATATACGGTTGATTTCATCCATCTTCATGCTATGATACTTCATGATAGCGTTATCCAAAGCCTGCGAATAAGTCTGGAGATCGGTTGACACTAAAAGATTTGTTTGCAACTTGATCCACTCATCATGGTAAAGCTTATCGACATCCAGAAAATCTGTTTCAAGCTCACTCTGAAGGGTTTGGATCTGATCTTTAATCTGTTTCACTTCTCCCACTTTCCCGTAATGCTGTTCATTCAAGCTTGTAATCTGATCACGAAGCTGTTTCGATTTCACCTGGTACTGTTCCTTTTCTCGTTCGGCATTTTCGATATCCATAAGCGAAAGGGCTTCCTGCTGTTGCAGCATTTGATTCTCCAAGTCTCTGAGCTCTAAATTATCTCTGATATTTCTTTCAGTATTCGCAGCGTCATTTATGAAATTCTGGAGCTTTTTCGATTCTTCTTCTTTTCCTCTCTTAGCAAACAGCAACGCCTCGATTTTCTGTTTGGTTTCAGAGAGATTCGCTTCGTTCTGTGAAACAAGCACAGAATCGTGTTGCTCATAATTCCTAACATGTTCGAAAAGAACCCTAAATTTCTCCAATTCGGCATTTGCCGTGCGGAGCTTTTCCTGGTGCGTTTGCTCAATTTCAGTACACTCTTTCTCCACCGAGTCTAGGTTTGATTTCTCTGCCGTTAACTCCACTTCCAAATCATCAATTGTAAGTTCAACTTCACTACTTTTGGTCTTTAATTCACGTTCTTTTGTTTCCAAGTCTTTGATTTGATGCTTGATGCTAATAGATTCACTCAAAGAAAGTTGCAATTTACTGATAAGAAGCTCTTTTTCCTTGAGTTGGTACTCAAGTCGAGACATTTCCTTTTGGCGAGCATTGGCCTCTTGCATGGCATCTGCTACATTCTGGCGCAATGTCTTGATCTCGAAATTCTTCTGTTGTTGTGTTTTTTGAAGCTCGCTCATTGATATAGACAGAACCCCAAGCTCCATAAGTTCGCTTTCCAATTCGGATATTTGCCCAGAAAGGTTGCGGAGTTCTTCCGACATTCGCAAGATATCAGTAACCGGTTTAGTTATAGATTCAACGGCATCTAATTTATCTTTACACTCGCCTAATAAACGGGCAGAGGACTTCGATTTGGTGCTAGTTTCAGAGCTTTTAGTCAGCAACTCTTGGAGTTCATCCTCCTGGTTTTTGATTTCAGAGTGTAAACGGCGAAACTCTAACACATCCACATTTATCGATTTCATTTCCTCGAGATCCTTCGAGGTGCTTTCCAAATTCAGCTTCAACTTTTCCGCAGTAAACGTTTTCACGTTATTCTCAATATCACGAATGAACGTTTCAAGCTCTTTTTCGTTCATTCCTCGATTACATAAGGCACAACAGTTGCTCGTTTTCGCCAATTCCATTGCCTTCACTTTATAGCTCTTGGTGACCTCGAAAGTATTCAAGTTATAGACCGCGGTTTTATAATCCTCCTCGAGTTCTTGCACAATTGTCTCATACTCAGGAATTTCTGCCTCCGTAAGAATCGCTAAAGTCTTTGCCGAATGTTTCTGTAACTTTGTTTTCAAATCACTAATCGTTTTCTCATAGGATTGTACTTGCGATTCCTGTTTATTAGCAAGACTTTGCAATCCATTATTTTCCGCTTGCACTTTCCCATACTCTTCAGCAATTTTCCTCCGCTCGCTATCGACAAGCGACTCTGCAGTGGAACAATCGATTTCCGTTTCGAAAATCTGGGAAAATTTGGGGTTATTTGAGGCGATGAATTTGTCAAGCACGGTTTTTTTCACATCACTGGATTCCTTAAGTAAATCGATCTTACTGAGCAAATCCGACAGTTTATTTGCCGAATGGATTTTGCGCATCAAATCTTCCAATTCCAGCTCCAATTTAAAAATGGTCTTGTTATCCTCATCAATCTTGCTCAAGCCATTTGCTGAATCCAGCGACGTTTTGCGGCGCTCGAGTTTCAGACTCAAACTTTCAAGCTGGGATTTTTCCAATTCAAGCGATTCTTCATTTACAGAAACAGCGGCGATTTTATCTTTGGCAGCTTTGATTTTACTGGAAATCGAAGCCGCCTCTTCCTGCCAATAACTCAATCGTTGTTGTTCTTGACGGAGATTGTCGGAGATTTTTTGAAACGCCGCACTTGCAGTTTCCCGTTTTTTGCTGTTAATTTCCACTATGCGTTCAAGATTCTTGGTTGCATCCTGTTGACGCTTGGCAAGAAGATTTTCGGAATCGGTGTGGGAAAAAGCTTGTGTATCTTGATTATCTTCTTTGAAAATCTCTGATTTGAGCTTGCCAAGCAGGTCCAAATTGGCCAAATACTGGGATTTTTTAGCGGAAAGTGATCCTTCATCACGCACCAAGATATGATACAGTTTTTGTAAATTGGAAAGCTGTGTTTCAAGCTCCATACTTTCACTCTCAACTAGTGCAAGTT
Source organism: Metschnikowia koreensis (assembly GCA_030569435.1). Taxonomy (NCBI): domain Eukaryota; kingdom Fungi; phylum Ascomycota; class Pichiomycetes; order Serinales; family Metschnikowiaceae; genus Metschnikowia; species Metschnikowia koreensis. The sequence goes on along the minus strand of JAJMKX010000329.1, from coordinate 34,061 downwards.
GCCGAGATTTGTCCACTTTTATATTTTCGAAATTAGCCGCCGTCAATGCCAATTGCTCATCTGAATCACGAAGAATTTCGATCGATTGTTCGAGTCGGCGTGCAGAATTCAGCATCAGCTCAATCAAAAGACGCATGCGTTCATATTCACTCAACGTCTGCTGAAAGGCCTGATTTGAATGGAAAAGATCATTTGCACTGCGTTCAAGCGACTCGATCCGCATCGTTAAATCACTAATTTCCACCAGATAAGTTTCTGCCTTACGTACCAAGTCACGCAATTTTTCTCGGATTTTCAGGGCCCTTGTTTTATCCAATTTTGCATGCTGCACACTTTGCTCAATGAGCCGGATATCTGCAGCCATATCCTTCCGGATAGTTTTCAAATTATCGAGCACTTTTGTGAATTTCAGTGCCTCGAAAATCTCGTCAAACCGTTTCTTTAATACTCCTGCTTCACTTAGGGGCCATAAACTATCATCCTGATGGCAAAAAATCACGTATTCCAAAATGGCTTTCGATGCACCTAAGTAAAGCGGCACTCGCGTATCCAACTCGGCGTTTTTTGTGCTGATTGAAGTCTTATCTCCACGTGAAACTACGGCTAATTGTCCCTCTAAAGATTTAAAGGTGTTGCTGCCCCCGCCTCCGCTGCCCCTAGCCGCCCGTTTCCGGTTCAACTGCATATTACGCGTCACGGTCATGGGTTTCCCGTCCACAGACACAAACCCAAGCTTGATTTCGGCATTTACCACCAGCCGATCGGCAATTGTCGGGTCGTTTACAAATGCTCCGCCCTTGGAATTGGGCGGGAGGTCGCCGGTTGTGGCGTACTTCAAACTTTCGATAATTGTGGTTTTGCCGCATCCATTTTGGCCACAAATAAGTGTTAACGGCGAACCAAATTGGATGGTTTCATGGTCTTTCGGAGAAAACGAGCGGATTCCCGAGATCAGGAGTTTATAGAGTGACGACATCGTGCTGGATTGTGGATAAATGGAGAGTATAAATTGGCACGTGATTTATGGATTTTAGTTATCTTTTCTTTCTTTCTTTTTATCTTTTTAATATTCCTTTTTTTCTCTCGTTTTAGTGAATAAGAATTAGACAATAAATATCGTGTTTTATAGTTTATGAAAGACGCGGTATTGAAAGGCTGGACTGAAATCTTCAATGATGCGTCTGGTGTGTATAATGTATTTTTACGAGAATCCGTTTTTCCTCAATCCTGTTTTTTTCTTTTTCTTATGGAGAAAATTTCTTCGCATTTTGTTTAAACTCTTCTAATAACTTCATATTTTTATATACTGGTCACATTGTAAAACTATTTAAATTGCTCTCAGACTTTCCCCTTCGGCATTCTTTGTGAATATCTTGGCCGCACGGAGAACGCAAGTTCAACTGAAAATTGAAGGGACCTGCCCTTCGTCTCGCGATCGCCATACCGCCTGATAATGTCTTCTGCCTGATTTCAAATCAGTGCTCGTGGGGAGTCTGTTTTTTTTTTTTTTTTTTTTTTTATTTCTCTTTTTGATCCGTTTCGTTTTCTGTCTGGTAATTCACCAGGGAACTAGAATTTTCGAAAATGTCTCGTTTCACTCTTCTCTCACAAACTCCATCAATACTTCTGTATGTTAGGGTTGAATTCTGATCTTCCATCTTGCTTGAGTAAATTGGCCCCATGTACGTTTCCATTGGTAGGATTAGCCATTGCTATCGAAAGCTGCTCCGGGCTTGTATGCGTACTTCCAGCTGGGGAGGTCAACTCGTTTCCATTGTTGTCGATCTTCACGACGCGCTTGCCCTTCCCGCGACCTCGAATTCCCTTGTTCGCATTCTTGTAAAGCTTGGCAAAATATTCCAAGAGTCTCTTTTCATCTTCTGGAAGTTGTGCAAGTGCATCACCGGTGATGCTTGCAAACGTATGTGTCAACTTCGTCAATGTAGGGAGGTGAAACTTATTCTGATGCGATTTGAGATTTCCAAGCTGTGTGAACGACTTGTCACAGTTGTCCAACTTACATTCAAACGGCTTTTCCTTGTTGTGTGTCAACATATGTGCGGCAAGATTTCCTTTCCTACTGAAATTGCGGTTACAGATATCACAAACAAACGGTTTTTCACCTGTGTGGAGACGCATGTGTGTCCTTAAGTTTCCACCTTGCGTGAATCTTTTGCCACAAAATGAACATTCAAACGGTTTGAGGCCAATGTGTGACCGGACGTGTACGTCCAAATGTGTACTTTGATGAAACTGCTTGAAACAATAGGGGCATTCCTGTGCTTTGCCTCGTTTTTTGCGCTTTTTACTAGGTTCTCCGGTTTCATCATCAACTGGCTTTGGTGGCTTCTCGATACCACCAACTAAATCAACTGTCAGTGGAAGAACTGCATTCTTGTCATGATCCATGTTCGGTGAAGCAAGAATACTTCCATCTGTCGTCTGCTTGATCTCAGTGGTGTTTCCCTTTTCTCTCGCTTGTATAACAAGCATGAGTTGGTCGACTTTGGTGGCTCCTAGAAGCGGACGTCCGTCTTCAGCACGAGCGTACTGTTGAGCCTGGACAAGTTGCTTGCCATTCGCATCCACCTTCTGTCCCAGAGATGCCTTTGGATAATATCTTGGTTGATCGACAGCCTCAGGAGATACAAATTGTGGTCCTTTGAACATAGAGGGATAGTTGATTTCACCGCTTTGTCCCTCGTTCGCATAGGGGCCCTGGAAATTTTGACTCACGTATTGTTGTTGAGGCGGGGGAGCACTCGAAGGTGCAGCGTACTGCGAAAAACTTGATCTCATTTGAGGTGCCAGAAATTGCTGTGGCTGTTCTTGATATGAGTAACCAAAAGGGTCTTGTTGTTGCGAATTGTAATAGGCAGGCGGGTGTCTCTGAGAAGCATTCATTCGTGAAGCTTGCATGTGCAGAGAATTCCCACGTGGCGGCATACCACCCGCTTGATCGTACATCTGAGATGGATTTCTTGCGGGAGACGTTTTAGGCGAGTGAGGCTCATCGCGCAACTTCGAGTGCTTTGATGACATGGACGAAGTTGGAGAAACGTGGTTCGTATCAGACACACTTGAAGCGTGTGCCTTTGAACCGTAGGAAGCCTTTCTTTGTTGATCAAAGATATCTTCGCGCAAAGAAGTACCCATCAGCTGTGGAGGCTCTGAAGGGCGCAGGCCTTGATCGTTGATGAATTTCATAATTGAATCGCGGCGTTGTTCGTTGCTCATGTTCAGGAAATCTATGCTACCATTGTGCTGCAAGTTGGCCATAAATGCGTTGATGCTGTCATTGCTCATACCAGCAAATGAACCCAGGAATCCGTGACCCATTTGTTCCCAAAATGCGTTGGGATTATCGTACACCTTGGTGTTTCGCTTAGAGTTCCCCGGAGATGTCTTCGGCACTTGGTTCCAGCCAAAAATGTTCCCAAGACTCTCCTTATTACCCATAGCATCGTATTCTTGTGCATACCCACTGCGATTTGAGGGTACCGGGGGCTTTTGTTGGCCTTCTAGCTTGCCCGTTTCCTTCGAAGAGGGCCCACTTACTGAGTTGCGAGAAGACCCCGGTAGCTGAATAAGTGAACTGAATATACTTGTTGACCGCAGTGGATTCGCCGGCATCGCTTGCAGCCCAGGGTAATTAAGCGGCTCGTTCTCCAGGAACTTTGACGATGGTAATGGGTGCGGTAAGCAAATCGAGTCGCCCCGCACACGGCCTGGGTAATCGCCTGTGTGAGGCGGGGCAAACAGTACGGAATCTCTGCTTGTCGGATAATAGTTCGGGTAGACCTGGCGCTGGCCCGGCGCTGGCGGCGGCACCGGCGGTGGTCCCACCATCAGCAGATTAGGTGCCGCGTAGTTATTGGGAAACGAAAACAGCTCGTGCCGCGGCGTGTTGAACAAAAACTGCAGCGAGGAGTTGTGTCGGCTTCCTTGAGGTGGGAATCCGTGCGGCGCAAAGTTCTGGAAATACGCTGTATCCGCCAGTCGAAAAGGGCCTGAGGTGGTGGATGATGATGAAGTCGTTGCTCCTGTTAACGCTGGTGGTTCTTTTGCTTTCATCGCTGTGTTTCCGTTTAATCCGTTTAATCCGGCGTGTGCGGCCACAGTAGACTCGGTAAACTGATCAAATTTCCGGGGCTGGTTGTTTGCCGGCAGCAGCGGCCGCAGAAGGGTTTCGTCCACGGGAGGAATCTGCGTGTTGGGGACTCGCAACGTGTCTCCCATAGATAAGCGGCCGGCAGCTAACTTTTTTGTATTTTTTTCTTGTATCGTTGTTGTGTTTTTATTCTTTTTCTTCTCCTTCTCCTTGAAGACAATTTCACGAAAAAGGACAGAACTCGGGGTATTATTTTTTTTTCTATCCTCGGTGTCTATCCCTATGCTTGAGCAAACAGTGTGAAATTGAACCGGCGGGTTGTCAAAAAAGGGGAGGTTATTTTGTTTAAGATAACAACAAAACCAGATGAATAAAAAATAAAAATGACAAATGATTGGTAATCAGATAACCGACGGCAATTGTAGGGGGCAAGCGTGGTTGAATTGGCGGCTAAATGGCAAAAAAGCACGTAAGCAAAAAGAGTATCCGTGATTGCCGCTGTACTAATCAGTTAAGTTTATTTTATTTTATTTTGTTCGTTATTTTGTCGTGACGTTTGGTGCACAGCAATGTTAAGCGCCGAGAATTAACGAAAAAAAAAAAAAAAAAAAAAAAAAGTAAGGGTGCAAATTAGGAGCAACAAGGCCAGGCGAAATCTGGGGGGGCGGGGCGAGATGTCAAATAGCAAAACAACCGAGAGGGAGCGGAGGTCTCGATAGTTATCGTCAATTGTGATTGCTCGTTATTATTTTTTTTTTTTTTTTTTTATTCTCTTCCTTCTAATTCCGGTGCGATCGTGGCAGTGAAAGCACAATTGCGGGTATGAAGAAAATAAGAAAGAAAAAAAGTATAATCAAAACTTCTATTATTATACTGGAATATATCACCGCTTGTTGTCGGGCCTTAATCTAAAAGAGTGTGTGTCATGTGCTTAATCATTCATTAGTAACCCACCATTTATCGGGGGAGCGGCGGGTGCTTTAACTTAGTTATCGCAAACGAGTGATCGAGCGCGCGCGCACACACACTGAGGGCGCTGTGTGCAGGCCCGATTGCCAGATTACCATTGTTGTTATTTTATTATTGCTCTCTACTCAACGCACCACCCGGCCCCAGGCCCATTATTTTCATTATCATTATTATTATCAACTTATAGTGCGTGGGGGAGAAAAGAAAGATTTCGTATTTCTCCTTCATTGTTGGACCCCGCGCCTGGATTCCAAGAGATAAGAGAAAATCAATAAAAGAAAAGAAAGAAAAGCATTTTGTTCCGTAAACGTTTTATCACGGATTCTAATTATTATTTCCGTCTCTTTTTTTTCTAGAATTCAGTGGCAGCTGCAACAACTTGCTGGGGTCACGTGAAACTGACACGCTTTTTTTTTTTTTTTTTTTGCCCTCTTTCGCTCGCTCGTGCAGAATCGCCTCGTCTAGATCGCTAACTAGAGCAACTCGTTCCAGTATTAGAATCAGTCACTAAGTAATTTTAAAGGTCATTTTGCTGTGGTTACTTGCCGATAATGTTTGATTCGAATTGACACTTTCAGTCTCTTTGGGATTTGTGTCAATTTTTCTTCAATTTTTTTTTTTTTTTTTTTTTTTTTTTTTTTTTTTTTTTTTTTTATTTTTTTTTTTGATTAATTGATTTAATTTGTATTATTTGTCAATACAGCACTCTGATTGATTTCTGTAATATGCTCACTCATAATTGAGTCTTTGGCTGCGATGCCCCAATTTAATCAGTGATGTATTTTACTCCCCTTATTTTTTTTTGTTTTTTTTTTTGTTTTCGGGCATTTGCACAGGAACAATCGACTGGACCAAAAATTGGGTCACGGAAATAAATGGAAGTTGACGGCCAAGCTTATCGCAAGCATTGTTCTTGCCTTGCTCCTCCCCATGCCCCCCCCAAATATTTCTTGCCCGACGAGTCCAAATACTAGTCAGTCAATTTGTTTAATTCTAATGTACCGCTACTTATTTCTGGAACAATAAGTTGGGGACTGCCCAACAAAAAAAAAAATGCACAAAACACTCAAAGGATAGAATTTGAAAAATTCAAATGAGGATATTTAAAATTATAAGAAGAGAGTCCCAGTCTTCATCTCCCTATCGACAAATGTGGGAATTCTAGTTTAAAAAATAAATAGCACTGCAAATTGTTCTAGGTATGAATAATTAATAGAAAGAAAGAAAGAAAGAAAAAAGTGGGGAAAAGTGTGGGAAAACGTCAATTTGAGTCAATTTGGCCATCCCTCGTAATTGCATAGGCTTCCTTAATCTGCCCCAACATCCCATCAAGGCATTTCGTAAATGCGCCATCAATCTCGAGGTTATAGTTTCGAAGATACTCCAGTGGTTTCATTGGTTCTTCAAGATATATTATTGCGTGGATTGCATCAAGAAAGTCCAAGCTTTTCAGTGCAAACTTGCCGATTTTGGGTACCATTTTCGAAAGATTGTCAAAATTGCATAAAAGAAGCAGGAGCATCAAGTTCTTGATCAAGTAACTTTTCTCTGCATCCAGTAATTGGTCCACCTTATATAATTGTAAGCGATCATGGTACGGACGGAACTCCGCCGGAAGATTCTGCTTGTAGATTTCAGCAGCTGTTTCATTTTTTTCAATAGCACTTGGATCTACTGATCCAGGAAGCACGCTCAGTTCCTGTTCTTTAGGTGGGGTATTAGTGTTTGTGTTTGTGTTTGTAGATAGAGCATCCAATTTGCACTTGAGAAACTGGATTTCGTTTTGCATTCCTTCATTATCCTTTTTGTACTGTTCAAGCTTCAACTGCATCTCCTCAAGCGCATCTCTCTTGGCCTCTGCCGCTTGGAGTTTTGCGTTTTCAAGCGAGGATTTTGGGTTTTCAAAGTCCAACTCGATTTCATCGGCAGTCAAATCGCCGAGTTCGAGCTGTGGCGCATGCAGCAGTAGAAGCGGTTTTTGTATTTGTGTTTGTGTTTCGATTGGCTGGCACAAATTGCTGTCATCAACTTCTGTGCTTTTATCAAAACAAAACTGGGAATCTCCGCTAGATTGTGGTGGCGAAGTTACTGGCGAAGTAAGCTCGGGCCTAGCCAAACGGGCCATTGTGCTGCGTTTGGGCCGGTCGAACGTATCGTCATACGGAGAATCGATATCGGAATCCGGCCCGTTTTGAATGAATTCCGTTGGTTTTTTAGAGCGCAAATACTCATCTAAAAGCGGCTGGAAAGCCTTGAAAAGCGACTCCACATCGATTCCTTTTATGCCTGTGAGTTCATCTCTTAAAACAGAGGGGTCGCCGTTAAAACTGGCCGTGTTATAGTCCAAAGAAGAGGTTTGTAAGGCATCTTGTTGTTCACAAAATTGGTTTCCTCCTGGCAGTAAATTGTGCCGCTTATTTCTATGAATTTTGCGTCCTTGGGCCACGGGAGTCACATGATTTGAGTCAAGCAGAAAACGAGGCGTTTCTTGTATTTGTGGCCCTATTTTATTTGCATGTTGTTTGTTTCTGTGCCCAGATTCTGGAGATCCAAGGGAAAAATCGCCAGAAAAATTTGTTTGCTCATATGGCCGTCTTATATTTGCGTCGTGGGCTCTTGCAAGCTTTAAATAATTCAGAAAGTCGTCAGGAACATTTACGGAGTTTTCATCTTCGGAGCTTAGATGTTCACTATGATCCAGTGATAGATGAAAAAACGATTCAGTGATATCGCCCGTGATCAGCCCAGTCATTTTTTTTTTTTTGTTTCTCAATTCCTTGATTTCAGTTTTTTAATGTGTATCCTTTGGTCCGGAACGTCTGTATGTGAATAATTGTCCTGTAATAAAAGAGAAATTTAATATTAAAAAGATTCCGTAAACTATGGGTTATCAGTATGGACAATCGGAGTTTACAAGAAAGTCGGAGATTTAGTTAAAGGCCTCTCTTATTTTGGTGAGAGAAGCGCGACGCGCAGAGACGATGCGGCGTGATGGTTGGGGTTTGTTTACGTTTCGTTGCCGGGTACTGTAAAATACTATTGCTGTTTTTCTTTTAAAGATTTTTACGGGGCGGGGTTTTATGGAAAGAATGGAAAAAAATTCTTTTGAGTTCACGAAGGAAAAAAGTAGAGGTTTCTTTTTTCGTTTTTTTTCTTTTTTTTTTTACTTTCTTTTATTATTCTCAATTATTGTTAAGCACGCACTTCAGATCTAAAATACAACACGCGATTCGATTGATTGATTGGCCTAAATCGGGAACACATGTCGCCCAATTCAACATAATTCCCCCTTTTTTCTTATTTTGAAATTGCAACTAATCGTAGATTTTATCATTGATCTAAGTGGGCTCCACAATTCCTTGTGGTTTCATTTAAAGAAAAAGAAAGATGGTGATAATAGAAATCAAAAAGGCTGTTAATGGGCTCTCAGAAGACAAGGTCTTTTTTCTTAATGTTATACAAGATTGGCGAAAACAGCAAGTATAAATACTTATATTTTATCTAAAAATCAAAAATCGGGTAAACTGGAGTTTTCGGCTTCGTCTTCCAATTCTAAAGATATTTGCAACTTGGCCATACTAGAAACAGTGCAAGACAATAAATTGAATATTTACTTCCTCAAGACAACCAAATCTAAAAACATTATATTTATAAAATCACTATTCTTCAGAAATTTTACTTTTCCTTTTAAAAACTCATGGTTCCAGTTTTTCTTTTCATCTGACTTGTCGTAAATTGTCGTAAGTATGATTCATACTCGATAATCGCCTCGATAATCACTCATTTCTTATTAGCTCATAGAAACGCGGTACAGAGTTGTTTTGAGCGCCAATAAACTGTTTTTGTTTTTGTTTTTTGTTTTTAAATTTGAATATTGACTCATACTTCTGCCTCCTTTTTTTGGCCTTAAACCTCTTTCGTCAGATGCAAACAAAAACGTTTATTTGCATAAATGAGTCACTGATAAGAATATAAAGTCGCGCATGGACCCTGCAATTTTCGCACGTCAACTCGTTTCTTACTAAGCATTTCGATATATTAGAAAAAAATAAAAAATGCCGGCTTTCAAACAAGTGGACGCTTTTCTGACTGAGAAATTCCGGGGAAACCCCGTGGCGGTTTTCTTCGATGCTGATGATTTAAGCACGGAGGAAATGGCCCGGATGTCTGCATGGACAAATCTCTCTGAAGCGACATTTTTGCAGAAACCCACCAATCCCAAGGCAGATTACAAAGTACGTATTTTCAGTCTTGAGCTAGAGCTTCCATTTGCTGGCCATCCTACCATTGGCACGTGCCATGCACTTTTGGAAAGCGGTCTTATCACGCCAAAGGACGGTAAGATTTACCAAGAATGTGGGGCTGGATTAATTGAGCTCGAGGTGAAAAATGGCACAATTCATTTTGGCTTGCCGTATGCCCACCGTAAAGAACTCACGGATGTTCAGATAGAAAAAGTCACCCACAGTCTTGGTGCCAAGGCTGCTGAATCTGCGGCCATTTACGAGGTAGGACCCGTATGGCTTGTAGTGAAATTGGCAGATGCGAAAACTGTATTGTCGCTTACTCCAGATTTGGCCAAAGTGGCGGAAATTTCTAAGGAATTGGGCGTCAGTGGGTTCCAGGTTTTGGGTCCCCACGAAGACGAAAATCACTATGAAACAAGAACTTTTGCACCTGCTATTGGTGTGAAAGAAGACCCCGTCTGTGGATCTGGATCGGGCGCTACCGGAGCACTTTTGCGTGACGCAGAAGGTTTCCAAGGTGTTTGCCGTTTAAGTCAAGGAACTGTGTTGGCTAGAAAAGGCCGGGTGGAGGTCAATGTGGGCGAGAAAATTACTGTGGGTGGAGGTGCAGTGACTGTTTTGAGCGGAGCATATTGAAGAGACTCTCGTCAGCTGTTTCCACTTTTAACTATTGCAGCGTTGCAATTGTTACTTTTCTGTTTTTAAAACGAGAATAGAAAATTTTAATATCATATAATTTTTTGAGAAGACATTTAGATTGCTATAATATATCACTTATATCTCATTATAGGACATGAACACACTGTCTTCTCAGTACATGACCCATTCTCGTAAAAAGATCTGATAAAAAGTATTCTAGAATCGGGGTTTATGTTTGATTGTTTGTCGGTTAAAGAAACAAGTCAATGGCATGTAAATCAGTAGTGTTTAATGATTCAATTCACCTTTGCTAAACCACGTAATTTAATACTGAAACTAATCAAAATCAGTGTTTCCAATGGGACTCTCTCATATTCATAAGTCTTGAAAAATGCTTGCTCCACCATTTAAAAGAATTCGTCCTTTCTTAAAGGCCATGAGGGATCCGTACTTTTACAAATGTAGTGAAACCCTCAAATATTGTCTAACTCTTTTATTTGATTATTTGATATTCCGTTGATTTCTTTCGGTTTCAATGGTACTTGAATGTTATCTTTTTTCTGTTCTGTGATCTTAATTATGTCAAACATGGCTTCATTTGTATGAACAGCTATGATGTAAGCAGGCTACTACAAACTACACTGATAATCAGATTTTCCTCTAATTTATTGCTCTTTTTTCTTCCTTCATTTTCTGTCGTCTATAATACATATATGCAAATTCTGTGGCCCACGGGTTTTTTTATTTATGGCTCCACCACACTAAAGTTTCCGGCCTCAACAGCTTCCGTGAAAGTGTCTTCGATTTGAACACACATTTCCAGCAAATTGTCCAATCCTTGATGGAAAGCTTCGAGAGCAGTGATGTTGCCGTAGGTCTGGATCCGCACGTTCATTTTATTTTCAGAAGGATGAGGGATCGAGTAACCGCAGAATTCCACTTCCGGGTTTTTCATGATCATGTAGCGCAAGGCATTTCCCAAAGTATGGTCCTCATCAATAATTTGAAAAGAAGCAGCAGTTCCGTCTTCCGACAGGCCAGGCAACAAGCGGATTTTTTCGCTGTCGTATTCCTGCTCTTCGACGTCAACCTCCATTGGGATATCTGCAACTTCTTCCGACATGTTGTTGTGTGTGATGATTGTAAGATTAGTTAGGGCAAAAGCTCTTTCTCTCTTTCTTTTTTTTTTTTTTTGCCTAGAGTTAGTGAGCACAGTTGATGGAACCACAAGGTGCGGAGTGCACACAACAGGGCATCAGGCTAATAAGTGGCCTCTAGTTAGGTATTTTGGGAATATTGACAAAAGATTTGAAGAGAATTTTGGGGAAAAATTCGAAAACAAAAATAAACTCTTAAAAAACCAATTTCTAAACTTTTGCGGAACTTGAGTCTCTTGTAGCTGGAAGATCTACACAGTAAGGTACTTGGAAATACTCAGGTCGAAGGGAATGAAAAAGTCTCGATCAAAAATATTTATTCGATTAAAACGGTATTAGAGATTATAATTGAAAATCAATTTCATTCTACTTTATTCAAAATCGAAAAATAAAAAACTTTTTCCTACTTTCACCCTGACATTGTTCTTTTAATTTCTCACCTCGCCGCTTAATTCCAGATTTCTTTTTTTTTTTTTTTTTGTGGTCCATCTCATCGCACCGGCCCCTTCTTTTCTTTCGCGGGTATAAATACAGCGCGTTCCCCCCGCGATATTTGCAGCAAAAATTTTTATAAACCAAAAGTTTTTTTCTTTCCGCACCTATCGCTCACTTTTGAAAAAGAAATAAAAATATGTCTGACTACAGCAACGGCGGTTACTCGAACTACAACAGCGGTTACAACAACAACCAGCACCAGGGCGGCTACGGCGGCAACGGTGGCGGTTACAGAGGTGGTAACGGCGGTGGATTCAGAGGTGGTCGTGGTGGCAGATTTGGCGGTGCCAGAAGAGAAATGGAGCGTGTTGAATTGACCACTCCAGAGTGGGACATGGACTCTTTGCCTCCATTTGAGAAGAACTTCTACACCGAGCACCCAGACGTGGTTGCCCGTCTGGAGGCCGATGTGATGGCCTTCAGAAAGGAGCACGACATGACCTGTGAGGGTACCGATATCCCCAAGCCAATCACCTCTTTCGACGAGGCTGGTTTCCCTGACTACGTGTTGAGCGAGGTCAAACAGCAAGGTTTCCCCAAGCCAACTGCTATTCAGTGTCAAGGTTGGCCTATGGCCTTGAGCGGAAGAGACATGGTTGGTATTGCTGCCACCGGTTCCGGTAAGACCTTGTCGTACTGTTTGCCTGCCATCGTGCACATCAACGCTCAGCCTTTGTTGAAGTCCGGTGACGGTCCTATTGTCTTGGTGTTGGCCCCAACCAGAGAGTTGGCCGTGCAAATCCAAGCCGAATGCTCCAAGTTCGGTGCCTCTTCCAGAATCAGAAACACCTGTGTCTACGGTGGTGCTCCAAAGGGTCAACAGATCAGAGACTTGTCTAGAGGTAGTGAGATCTGTATTGCTACCCCAGGTAGATTGATTGACATGTTGGAGACCGGTAAGACTAACCTTAGAAGAGTCACCTACTTGGTGTTGGATGAGGCCGACAGAATGTTGGATATGGGTTTCGAGCCCCAAATTAGAAAGATTGTCGACCAGATCAGACCTGACCGTCAAACCTTGATGTGGTCCGCTACTTGGCCTAAGGAGGTCAAGAACTTGACTAGAGACTACTTGGTTGACCCTATCCAAGTTACCATTGGTTCCTTGGAGTTGTCTGCCTCCCACACTATCACGCAATTGGTTGAGGTTATCACTCAATTCGAGAAGAGAGACAGATTGATCAAGCACTTGGAGACTGCCACCACCGACAAGGAGGCCAAGTGTTTGGTTTTCGCTTCCACCAAGAGAGCTTGTGACGAAGTCACTTCTTACTTGAGACAAGATGGCTGGCCCGCCTTGGCTATCCACGGTGACAAGGACCAGCACGAGAGAGACTGGGTCTTGAAGGAGTTCAGATCCGGAAAGTCCCCTATCATGGTTGCCACTGATGTGGCTGCCAGAGGTATTGGTATGTATAAACATTTTTTGCATTTTTTGCTACTAACCACAGTTTAGGATGACATACACAACGTCAAAGAAACAACAAAACTATTGGGAATGATTCGACATCATTGTCAATCTGACAGAAAAAAACTTTTTTTTTTTTTTTCTTTTTGAAAAGAAAACATTAACACCTGCTGGCCAGGTTAGGTTTCTGTTTTTTTTTTTTTTTTTTTTGTCAGCAAAGGAGACTAGAAATGGCAGATTATGAGAAAGCTTTTCCCCCTTTCGAAAGAAGGTGAGAGAGAAATGAAACGATACGTTCAAGGACAATCTGAAACGCAACGAAATTGAAAAGGAAGACTGAATGATTTATTTTTTGGCGCCATGAGGAGGAGACAGACTTTTAGATCTCTTCTTATGACATGCAAGCGGCACCAAAATATACTTGGGCAATAAAACACTTTTTTATTTTATTTTTTCCCCGTTTTTGGTCGAACAGTGGACTGGGTGATTCCAGGGACTGATTCGGTTAAGGGGAAAAGGAGCCTCAAGCTACAGATTTTTACTTCACAGTTTCATGCAGATTGGCCAGTTCAACCGTGCTTTCTATGTAATCAATACAAATCGAACTCCTTTTATTTCTTTTGAACGTAGATCGTGATCATCACTGAGCTTGGCCCCCGCCGCAAAGACCATTATACTAACTTTACTTTTTTTAGACGTCAAGGGTATTACTTATGTGATCAACTACGACATGCCAGGTAACATTGAGGACTATGTCCACAGAATCGGAAGAACCGGAAGAGCCGGTACCTTGGGTACTGCCGTGTCTTTCTTCACCGACGCCAACTCCAAGATGGGTGGTGACTTGTGTAAGATCATGAGAGAGGCCAAGCAGGAGATTCCACCTGAGTTGCAAAGATTTGACAGAAGATCTTACGGTTCTCATATCAGATACGGTGGTGGCCGTGGTGGCCGTGGTGGTAGAGGCCGTGGCGGCCGTGGCGGTTACGGTGGAAGAGGTGGTTACGGTGGTTACGGCGGCCGTCAATCTGGCTCCAACGTCCAGCCTTTGGGAAACCTGCGTCGTTTTGACTAAGGTGTTTTATGTACAATAGCGTTTTAGGTTCTACACTTTCATTTATATATTCTTAATTTTTACATTGTTGTTATAGAGCCCTGGCGATTTGTAGATTGAAGATACTATATGGGTTTTTATTAGTTTCGGAAAAGAATGGAATCGTCTTTAATGAGGTTGGACCCTTGAAAATGAAGGGCAGCGCTTTTTATAGTTAAGAGGTTCTAATCAACTAATATAATTAGTAATATTAAAGTTTTCCTCAAATTCTCTGTTACCTACAACTTAAAAGATCTAATTAAAACGTGAGGGCATTATATTGACCACTAACTATATATTTGACAATAAAAGAAGAAGACGAAGAACATAGAAAATCTATTAAATAAAACAACCTCACATGGTGCCCTCAAGACTGGCTTGTTGGAGCATGTTTTCCTGTTGCAAAAAATCAATGTATGCAAGTGCCTCCTGGACAGCTATGCTATCAAGACGGTCTTTGGTGGTGGGGGTGGTGATTTCTGAACCAAGAAAAAGAGGGGCAGCAGTAGAAGGAGGAGCCGATGCAAAGAAAAAATTGGAGGTTTCCGAAACAGGGGAAGACGACGAATTAGTGTCGTCTATTGAGTCCGGCACGTCGGTGATAGGAGGCAAATAAGCAGCAGTTTGGTCAAAAAGCGACGCAACTGGATTATAAGCAGTTTCAAAATTGGGCGAGCAAGCGCCTTGGCTAGGCACGTAAGGCGTTGTTGGTGCAAACCACGATTCCGGGAAACTGGGCGTCACGTATCCAGAACTGGACATGGAAACAGGCTCTGGCATATGCTTATTGATACTGGTGACCGAAGCTCTTCTCAGCATATGTGGAGGCGAGTTTGTGTGGTGATGCTGGAAATGGGCGGCGGCAGCAGCATGTGGATGTGCTGATTTTGGCGCTTTTGCACGCGAATTCTTTCTTTTCCTACACCCATGGCCACTGGTGGATGTTGCAGCAGAAGCAGATGCGATTGCTGCTGATGCTGATGCTGATAATGAAGATGACGACGATAATGATGATAATGATGCATGCTTTTTCGTGCACGCTTTTGCCGAGTTATGTGCAAGATGATGGTGGTCATGGTGGCCCGAAACGCTGGCCCGCAGCCGCCTCGTCTTGTGGTGTTTTGCTGTTTCCGTCTGCCAGTCGCCGGAATCTGCCAACACGTCTTGCGTATTGAAAACAGACTCAAGCGCTTTTGGTGTCAAGCAGTTCTGTTCTTTCAAGCGCTGGAGCTTCACGCTCACGCTATCCAAAAGATGGTGCTTCCCACTCTCGCGTGGGTTTTCAGGCGTTGTGGCCGATGTTTGATTTGAAGAAATCGTGCTGAAAAGATCCTCATATTCAGGCTCAGTCCCGTGGTTTGTAGTAGGTCCAAATTCGGGCAGCGAAAGCGAGGATTTGGCGTCGTTGCTTGTGGTAAGATCAAGCGGTGAAAACAAAAGCACTTCATTGATCCAGTCCTCTTCGGAGGTCGCGGTAGGGGACGTGCAACTGTAAGGCATAACTTGATAAATATTGTTTATTAATTAGGAGCAGGCAGGTTGCGAAATTATAGACAACACTTTCAGTGAAGGAAAGGAAGTAAGTAATATTATTGATGATGAAAAATAACAGACTTCCTTTTTTTTTTATTTCAGCGTTATGGGTTTAGTATATATAACAATGGAAATCATCCGATACGCATGGAATCTGACCACCCTGAGAAGCTAATTCATTAGTTGCGCCACCAGCGGTATCATCCGATTCCCGGAAAAATCCTATGCAAGGCATTGGGCTGTGTGCAGTCGTGATCGCTAAAAACAGTAGCAGTGCGATGACTGACTTCGGACTTAGGTGTAGCGAGCGCGAGCGCGAGCAAGAAAATCCGAAAATAATCAGCAGATGCTTTTTGGGTAATGAAAAAAAACGTTAGTGTTGGGTAGAAATTTTTAATTCTGGTTTCGAATATTTTGGCCGTATCATCATACATCTTCTGTTTACTTCCTCTGCAAAAAACATTAACCTTTTCACTCAATGTGTCAAAGTTAATCAGGGCCCCCCTTTTTTTTTTTTTTTTTTTTTTCTTTTTCTCATTCTTGCTACGCCCTGAAAAGCTCCTCTGAATCTGTGCGCGCTTAGAGTTGTTTCATCACCCAAACACATCTCAACATTTCGCACATGGCGTGATCGCGGCCGCGTCGGGAAAAACCGGACGCGCTTGTTGTCTCTCGATTCGTTGTTTGTTGCCGATTCGCATCTTTTTTGGCTTACCGAATTTGTCCGAGTCCGAACAAGGACGACCGTTTTCTCCCGTTCGTCACGTATTTTTTTCAACTCGTCTCTGTACCCAATAGGCATTTGATACAAAGAGCCGCTCGGGGTTCAAAAGCCGCCTCGTAGATTAATTAACTGGAAAATAGAATGTTGCTTTTGTTGTAATAACTTGATGAGCGGCGAATATCCGAGTCATGCTTTTATTTTTATTTTCTCTCTTCTTGTTTTTGTTTTTCTTGGTTGGGGTTTTCAAAAGAAAATCGTTTTTGTTTAGAGCCTTGTTTCCGCGTGGCGAAACTCTGGACCGTTTCTTTTTTTTTTTTTTTTGCTTATTGTCCTCCTTTGTCAAGGGCTCAAACCAAACGAAGTAAAAGGAGGACAAGTGTCTCTCTTTGATTCGCTTTTATGCAAACAAAAATATATATGATGCCAGTACACAAAGGCATTACATATTATTATGGCGTCATAAAGCAAAATTTAAATCAAAACTAATGTTCATTTCAATCTTTTTTTCTTTAATTCAGTAGTTTGAAGCAAGCCAATGATCCTTCCAGCACGCGGCAAGCTTCAATCTGCAATAAAACGCCTATCTGACATAGTTGCGCTGTCTAGAAACGCCGTTTTGGGTTTCTTCTTTTCTTAGATTTTCATGCATCCTCCAATCTGTTGTCGATTTTTTTGGGCTGTCCCGATATTGAATTTCGTCGGGACCAGTTATTCTCAGGTGCTGTGAAAAAAAAAAAATGAAGGTGTTTTATAAAAATACAATTGATATGTCCTTCAAATATGCCTTCAAATTATAAAGGAAGGCTCAGCAGTTCGCCTAAATTATCCCACTCCGTTATTCACTTTGACTTGATCTTCCCAATATACTTACAAGAATCAAGAGGATTCGGATCCATAGCCGCCCAACTTTTATGAATAGAAAGCATTGTGGGGAGTTCGGCCGCATGATTTTTGAATTATGAATAGCTATGTTGGAATATACTTTGTCCCGTATTTAGACCATGGAATGACTTCAAACTTTATTACAATAATCAAAAAGTGAAATAAGGTCAAGTTGTATAAATGTAGTTATATGGAGAAGGGCGTTAGTTACTGGGTTCGCTGATTGATCAGTTATCCTCGCAGGTGAACTTCGTTCAAAAATCCTAGCCTTCAGAGCTAAAAAAGTTGTTGAGTTTTAAAGTTTGTCGTTCTCTACTTTTCTTTTCAAAATAAGTAATTCGGATCCTTTAATTTTTGAGTGCGACAGGTTCATGATATGAGCTTCATAAGCGAGCCTCATTTTCTATCTTAGTATTTTGCAACGAAATGCTAAAGCACCGTATTTTTCATAAAAAATCCGGGGAAAAAATGACAGTAACATTTTATACCCTATTTTTAACGAACACAAATTGTGTGTCCATACTTTATGGCCCCTGAATCTCTGTCTTAACAATAGACATAAGAATATTCTTGTGCTCGCTCGCGAGTCCTTTTGCTGCGCCCCCAGATTTGGTGGTGGTGAGTGAGTGCACCTTGTTTGTCCCAGAGATTATTTTTCCCCACGCAAACTTCCGTACCACGTGACTGAACTTACCAGCAGCCAGAAACAAACACGAGTAATTCGAGACTCGAACCAATTTAACACGGGAGGAATATTATTAAAATATATTCTTATAATCAATTTACATGAGCGAGCCGCCTATTATCAAAATTCTGGATATTCCAGAACCCCTGCATTCACAGGACACAATTCCTGTGTCGGCAGGCTTGCTGGAGGAATATTCCTATAAACCAACTAAGCAAACGGACAATAAAGTACATCGACCCAACACACCGCTCACAGATAAGGACACCAATTTCCGGCTTGTTTCTGTGGCTTATAAAGAGGCTGCATTAGACCTGCCATCATTCCGTGCGTCGATAAATCATTTGGACACGCAGTTGGCCAAAACAGAAGACTGGTTTGCCGCTTTGGCAGATCTGTTTTTGAAAGTGCCCCAGAAAGTGGAAGAGTTCAGCTCTGTATTTGCGATTTTGGATTATTTGGTGCCGCTGTTTTTGCAGGATAGTGTGCTTGATCAGGAACATTGTCTTGCTGCAATGTACCTGCTGCGCAAAACGTTGAAACGGCTTTGGGCAATGGCATTTTCCGTATTTAAAGTGAATGTGCTGCTTATAGACCGAAGAAGATTGGAATTTGCAGGACACGCAGCACAATACCGGCGTCTCCGGGCCCGGTTTGCTGCGTGTCAGGAAACTTACGATCGATGTTTACTTATACACATGGGCACTCCCAAATTCAAGGATCCCGAGCTTTTGTATGAGGATCTGCGGCAACTTGCTAATATACGGCGAGAGTATTTGCAGCTTAGTCTTGAACTTGTACTGGAAACCCATGGATTAGGCGCCATGCTTAACCAAACAGTAGTACTGCTCAACGAGCTTTTCTGGAAAACCAAGCTAGAAAACGCCGACGGCACGTTTTTGGACGAGCCGCAGATTGCAGCAATGTGGAGCCAGGCCCAGCGTGTACATGCATGGCATGACGCATGCCTGGCGGCAGATGTGCATCTTTCGCCTCAAGCAGAACGAGCCAGGGCCAGTATTTTGACGCATTCACTTGAAACTAATCATGCTCCTGTGTCGAGCGACGAGTTCCGGCCCGATATTATCAATGCACGTGTGCTTGCCGAGACAAATGAAGATGCTGTGGAAAAACATGGATATCTTTGCGTGAAAACATATGCGGAAGGTTCCAAATCATCAGCAAAACCAATCTGGGTCAGGCGATGGGCTTTTATTGCCGGTGGCGTGCTTGGATTTCTTGTGCTTGGGCCTGGATTAGAAAGTGTACAAGAAACAGACAAAATCGGGGTTTTGCTTTGTAGCGCCAAGTACACGCCAAATGAGGACCGGCATTTCTGTTTTGAGGTGAAAACTATTGATACTACACTTGTGCTCCAGGCAGAAACGCTTACTGAACTTAAATCATGGCTCAAAGTATTTGAGAATTGCCGCTCCCGCATAGTTGATGCAGATGATGATATGCATGCGTTTTTGGGTGTGGCCAGCAGCAGGTTTCCGCCTTTAGTAGCCGAATTCCTGGCTCCGCCCACGACTTCTGTCGATCGAGATATTACTAGTCCCCGGACATATACCTCCGACGGGCAAGTACTTGTGCTGAGACGGCTCTCACGGCATATGGAACGATTCGATGCATTTTTCGAGCGTTATGTGTACGAATCTGTGGGCCGTATCAATCTTCCATTGTCAACTGCCGCTACAAGACCTGCACTTTTAGCCGTGACTTTGGCTAGTGATCCTTATGGATTCCCCACAGCAATCGACGCTAATACTGTGGGCTCATCTAATTGGGGTGTTCTGGCCATGAGTTCCCCCAAAACAAAACTAGGCTCTTCCTTAGATTTGAAACCTGTGAATTCCTCACAATTGAAAAAAGTCGGTGCTGGACGCGGGTTCCCCAAGATTTTCCCTAATACATGGATTGCCAGAGATTTACAAATGCGAGTGCTTTTCGGTGCTTCTATTGGTGCCCACGAGTATTGTTTATTTGCCTACAATTGTTTGGTGGCACCCAACGAAACGCAGGAACTCCGGGCCACACATTTTATTACACAGACGCATTTGTACTCATATGTACATGCGGTGGGCTTTGTATCGATGTCTAAAATGCCGCTTAATCGGTTTGTGGACGCAGTTTGTGCCAGTTCAACGTCTACCTATGATCTTGTATATCTCACTTTAGTGCATGGCCACCTTATAATCAAGCTTTTCCTCGATGATGGAAAACTTATTGCCGAAAAATTGAATTGGCTCTGCCGCAATTTGGCCAGTGACGAGCCATTGCAGACTGTAGAGCTCATTTCCGGGCTTTTGGCGGTGGAAAAACGCTTCGAGGAAGAGAAAAAAATGGTTTCCGCCACTGCAAAAGGCGGTGCATCTGCCACAGAATTCGAGTTTTTGGATGCTGGCGCTCAGTCAAAAACCAAGGCACTTACATCGGTTGATCTTGAAAGTACGCTCCCGTTTCTCGAAAAACAAACCGTTGACTTACCGCCAAAAGCAGTTTTCCATGTGTTATGCGGCTCGGAATCAGATATTCTTAATGCACTCAATTCTTCGGTGGAAGCCCAACTTAGTGAACGCAACTTATGGCACAAATCGCCCAATCCAGATACTTACTTGATGCGGGAAAATAAGACCCGGTTCCAGATTCCTCGAGGCAAACCCGGATGTATTCGTGTCAACCAAGAAATCGAGCTGTATGTGGAAAATGAATTCTACTCCATCAAAATTACAAAAGCGGCATTGCAAGTGACTTGTGGACCTCAACTCCAGTTTGTTACACGTATAACTATCCAAAAGACAGAGGCCGAGCGGTCCATAATTAAGGTTTTTGGTAAAACTGTGGTTGAAGGCTTGCCAATGCACGGCTTCATCACCAAAAATTTCTGTCGCTGTTTTATCAATGAATTTACGAGACAGGTGCTTGATAAAGTGAAGGAGGCATCCACGATTATTGGTGCACGTGGTAAAATCTTAAAGGCAATCTACTTATACGGAAAGATCCCTGTTTCTCAAGATCCTTTTGGGCCAGTGGTAGTGGAGCCTGTGCCAATCAGTTATTTGACACTCAGTCGCTTAAGTTTGCAGCTTGTGGTGTCTGAGGTGACACGGTTTGTGGCCACCTGCTCACTTATTTTGCTTCAGGCATGCAAAATCGCCCTACACCATGTTTCGCTACACACTGGTCTCATTGCAATAATTATATTGTTGGCTCTATCTAACGTATACTTGAGTGGCATGAGTGCACGCAATTTTTGGGTTTCGCGTCAATCTAGCAATCTTATAAAGGAGTTGGTCAATATCGAGCCGCTCAAAATCCAACGAGCAGTGTATCTCAAAGATGTCCAAGATCTTCTCAATCAACACATTGCTCTTTCTGAAGATTCGGCATGTTTCCACGTATTCAAAAATCAATCCATGGTATTGAATTACCACCGGTTTGCGAACTGGAACGAGATTTTCCTGGACACGCCCATTTCAATGAAACGCCAGCAGTTGCGTGAACGATTAAACGATATCGCCACGCGCAGAAACGATTTGCTAGTGAGCTTGAAAATGCTCAATCATCTTGAGGAAGAAGAGGCGAGATCGGAATGGCGCATCTGGCTTCTTGATGAATTGGCCACATGCAGTCAAATCAGTAGCCTGGGCATGCTCCAGCTCCATTCAGATAGAAAGACACTTGAGGAGTATTGTGATAGTTGCGCTCAGGAACTTGCAGGGATTCCCGGCATCCTCTAATAAATAAAATATTTTTTTGTTTTTTCAAAGCGAAAACAAGAGCGTTTCGGCCATTATTCCCTGAGGACTCAGTGCAGGCGGTTTGCTAAACATGCGCTTTAAAGAGTTACGAAACTTCTTCTTATTTGTGGGCCGTGCACTCACATTATTATCCTCCACATCAGTGGTTGAACCATGCAGAACATGTCGAGTAGTGGTGGCCAGAGAATCAAGCAGCCCGATAGACGATTTACGCGACGGTTTCTTGAATAACTTAACCATTGCTTCGGCATACGTGACGGCAGAAGTTTCGTTTTTCGCGGCAGCAAGGCTTATTTTCAAAAGCATGGTATTTACTGGCATTTTCAACGGATTGCGCAGAGTGGTGGATGCTGTAATAAGCTGGAAAGTCGGAAATTGATTAACCACATCCTTAAGTTTTGGCAATTTGTCCAGCAAATCACACGCTCTTTGGATCGAATATGGCTTCCCCTTATGGATAAGTTTGATATCATTAATATGCGTCACTGAAGAAAGATTCAGATTCTCCGAAAAAAGATAGATGAGCAAGTGAGCAATCGTGATTTCGGTATCTCGGTTTAGCAGTGCAGACACGAAACTTTCGACTTCTGCCACCGTCACAGAAATATGATCAATGAGATTTGGAAGGAATATTGTCATACAATGACTCGGGGCAGGTGGGGGGATTTGGCCATCGTCATGCACGCAAGTAAATCCGGATGAGCAAGGTGAGCATGGTTCAAACGAATACTGGCTGAATGAATCCAGGTCATAAATAGACAGAGACATTATTATTTTCGATTGTAATTTATCAAAGCCAGCAAATCACCTCGGTGTCGTACTTAGCTGGGTACTTTATATTGCTGATAAGAGACGCCCCAATTCCAGCCCTCTATCAGGAAACGGGCGCTCAAAGATTCTCCGCACCTATCTGCAAAATAATGTGGGGTATGCGGGCTTTGTGCAGTACCCATGCAACATGTGCACTCCCTTTGGGGAAAGTATGCGGAAGTACGATTTTGCCGGCGCCAGGCAATTGCGGTAGCCCCCACTTTCCATGAAAAGTGTATCTTGATAGTTTAAAGTGTGTGAGTATTGACATGAAGTATCGGAAAATAGGTCAACAAAGTGAGCAAAAATAGTGAATGTTTTCGCTTGCTGCATTGCTTCTGGAGACTCAGTCCAAGCACTGTTTTTTTTTTTTTTTCTTTTTTTCTTTTTTTTCCACAAAAAAGCTTTCGATTACACCTTCCATGTGTAGTTTGCGGGGGGAAATTGCAAGAGGCTGGAGAAGCAGATACGATACTGCGCTAACAAATGCAGAATTCACATGGCGTGACGGGTGCTCAAGATGTATTTTGCCACTGATTGCCAAAGTGACACATGGCAGAAAAAGAAACGTAGCATTGATGTGTGGCCCTTTTTTTTTTTTTGATTGGTGTCATTCTTGTTGATCGAAATTTACTCACGTCCACTCGAATCCATCATTACCCGCAGTCACGCAGTGTTGGCCAGCTGCTTTCGTAATCTTTTAGTCATCAATAGTTGTAAAGATAGAATAACGAAAAACGAAAAAAACAAAAAACGCCCGTACTTAAACCAAATTCAATCATTTAATCTATTATTCATTGCTCTTTGTTTACTAAAGGTTTTGCCGGAGATAGTAAGAGTCCAAATACTGCCAGGTGTCAAGCATTATTAAGTCCGCGGGCACTGCCATTAATTGTGTGAGAGCGCGGTTCTGGTCTGTGTTGGAGCGGGTCGTGTGTTCCTGCATGATGTCGTCCACGTGCTCGACCACCACCACATCGTATTTTGCAACAGAAACGTGTTCCACCAACTCAAAGATGCTATTTACGCGCTCATATTCAAACTTCATCATGCGCTTCGGGTCTTTGATCCACTCCGCAGTGTTTTCTCGAAGCGCCTGTGCAAGAACGCCGGAAGTGTTGTTGTTAAAGTAGCCGATTCGGTGTGATGCGGAGTATTTTTGCTGGATCACGTCGAATAGGCGGTGTACTGCAGAAAGTGTGCCTTCATGTGATGAAATATGATAGAGCAAGTGGTCTTCTGTAGTTGAATTCATTTTTGAGAGCTGTTGTCACGGACAAAAGTTGTTTTTTTGATTCCTCTCAAGTGCAGAAGAGAAGAAAAAAAGATGGCGTGTGTATTTAATCACGTGACCAGGAGAGGGAAAGGATCGGTTTATAGCTGTCGACCGAGGTTTTATGAAGAAATAACAGTTTCCTTTTCAAAACCGATTGTGAGATACTCTAGCAGAAAGACTAATTGATGATCTTCAAGAATAAACTCCCAAAACAAGGATCGACCCTAGGCTCACTTCTTAAACTTTGGCACGTGACACTGTGCACGTGCGTGCGATTTTCCCAGGGCCTTTACGAGCTTGTCCATACAGTCGAATCGAAGTTGCCGGCTCATCTCATTGAAAAACCGCAATTTGGATACACTCTTTTGCACCACAAAACTCAAAGAAATAAAGAATAAACTAATAAAATAAAATATGAGCACAGACAGAAGACGGATTCTTGGCCCTGCAGATGCCGTAAGGCCAGTGGCAGCAACACCCGTTGCCGCAGCACAAGTCCCCAAATTGGCACCCGAAGAAGTGCGGAAGTTTTTCATAAAATCCGGACTCAGCAAAAATGCCAACGGACTGGCGTTTTTGGAAATCGGCGAAACGATTATTGAGGTGGGAGTTTTTGGGCCTAGACCAATCAAAGGACTGTTTATCAACCGGGCCTCGTTTACAGTGGAAACCAAGTTTCTTCCTCACGTGACCCAGCCCAACGAGGTGCTTTTCAATGGAAGCCTGAATTCTGGAAATAGCAATGGCCGGCTGCTGCTCACTAATATTGAGCACAAGATCAGCAGCTATATTGAGACGGCATTTTTGCCCGCAATCATCTTGGACAAGTACCCGAAATCTACCATCGATGTGTTTGTAAATGTGCTTGCCTTTAACGCAAATACGACTTCGTTACTCAACCTTATTTCGTGGGTGGTTAACTGTACATCGGTAGCATTAGTGGATTCGGGAATTGAAGTCCGTGATTTGGTCACCAGTGGCCATGCTAAGGTCAGTGGTGGTGCCTCGGCAGAAATAGATGCACTTATAGAAACCGATGCTGATGTTATTTCAGGTACTGAATGTGTTGCCAGTTTTATGACCATGCAGAATAACGAAATGGTGGCCGTTTGGGTCCAAGGAAATGACGGTGACGGGGTTTCTGCTGATACATTGTCCCTTTCGGTTGACGGGTGTCAGAGCATGGCTACGACCGTGCGTAAGAATTTGAACGGATACTTGCTTGATCTCGCAAAGCAATGATTACGAATCTGCTTCAAACACGTTATTTTTCTATTATTTTTTTTTTTTTTCTATATTGCAAAGGCCTCCATTATATACACCCCATCTGCCTTGCATTTCTCCCCCTTTCTAACCATTGTGGACTCTCTTCACTGCAGCTTGTGGTCCACCAACTCCTCCCCCTGAGCTAATTCATTCAATGCGCTGCGGATATGAATCAACTTTAACGCCAAATCAGCAATCGTGAACTTATTGTGCGACTCGTTGTCGTTATAGATGACAAACCGGTCGTTCACATTGAGCCCCGTCGATTTGGAAATCATTCTTGCAATGCGAATGTACGTCTCCAATACGTTGGGCGTTTTGGAAATGACTGGATATATAGGACTCGTGCAGTCACTGAAACCATCGCCAATCTTGTCAAAGATATTTTTGCGCAAGCTTTCTGCCAAATCCGCGGCCTCATTTTTGTCCAATGGCACCTCAATACATGCATTCTTTATCTCAAACGGCTCCGTAATGTAAACCACGTCGTGCTTCCCATCAATGTGATATCTAAACTCAAATATACCCTCTTGCCAGAACAACTTCTCGTCCTTAAACACAAGCTTCCCTTCCTCAGATTTCCCGGTCCAGTGCCATCTTCCATGAGACGAAACCGCAGTCTTGTAGCGAGAGTAAGACGTATGACTAATCTTGTACAACCCAATCCAGTCACGTGAAGAATGGCCCTTGGGTGCACTAAACTCGACCTCAAGCTGGTCTCCCACAGAGGCAAAAGGAATCGCGTTTCTATGTTTTTGAAGACCCGAAATCTTCACATTATAGTCACTGTTGGCAAAATACTTGTTCTGCGACAACTCGGCCACGTGTTTCTTTGAGAGCCCTTGCTCATTATTCTTCGTGCCGAGCTCTTTAATAAAAGTATCAACCGATTCCATAAGCATGGAGCTGGTTCTTCTTTTCTTAGCGTTAACAGCACCATGATCTGCAGCCTTTTTAGAGAAACTCTCTGGTAAAAGGTGCTTTTTAACAGTCTTGGTCACGCCAGAATCCTTCAAAACCTCAGTCTCTCCGTAAACCTTAATCATATGAGTCTTCTCAATAAAGTTGATTCTAATGAAGTTGTTCAACACCCACAACACACAAATAAACATGTTATCAAAAGTAGGCACCATTAACGTCACGCCCATGACTCCACAGACTCCAAATACTTGTTCTGGATTGTTCAAATAACGGTAAACACCAGCTTTCGTCAAGTGGGATCTTTGAGGCATCGAGGAGGATTTTGGTACAAAGAAATCACCATAAAACCATCCAAAATAGCCAATCAGATCAATGATGGAAGTGTTGATCCAGACCTGAGTCAAAATCAAAAGCAACCCCAAGAACACTCGCAAATAGAAATATTCAACCTCAAGCACATTGCCCACTTTTCCCCAATTAAGAATCTCAAACAAATTCATGCCGAAAAATGCAGAGTAAGTCAAGTTGATCAACAGATTATATAACACGGCAAAATTGTTCAAGGATTTCTCCACAGGAACACTGTTGGCAAGGTACCACTTGCTGAAAAACTTGTATTTGCTCTGCAAAACCAACACCACATTGATGGAAACACATTCCAACGATTTGATAAGCACAGCTAAGTAGAACAAAACTCTACCCACAGAGCTAGTATTGGTGTTGGATGCAGACCAAGAGCCCAAGACGGGAATCAAGAGAGAGTATGTAAAAACATTGATCAAATTGATAAAATCACTGGCCCGTAAAAAGTTGAGGTTCGCCAAGCCCACGAGTGGTTTTGAGTTGTCGAAATGCGTCAAATCCTTGAGTTTGATCAACTTCATAAGGCTGCTCTCATTGGACGAAGGCCCATAAATTTTATCGATATGTGGATTCTCGATATAGTGCAAAAACACCATCTGGAGAAAATGGCCAAATACAGCCACCGTCAACACCGTATACGATTTAGCAATCAATGCAAAACCATAATATCCAATGTATCCAACAGAGTACATTGGGTGGGGGAACATCTCGAAAACACCGTCAAAAATCAAATCCTCGTTATTAATTTGACGGAAGAAAAAATCGCCCCAATACCACGCATAATCCTTAATTGTATTATGGGCATTCACCTTGACCCAGAAATTGAAAACGATTAAAACACCGCCCACCACAAACCGCGTGTATATAAGCCAAATTGGCTGGCCATGAATAAACTGGTTCCCGTCAGTCATACAGCATGCTGCAAATAAACACACAAAAGTGGTAAAATCTTGCATAAGAATCAAGTCGACGATTTTCCGGAAAATAAGCCAAGTATTGAAATCCACAGGTTTCTGGTCAATCTCGTATTTGGGTCCCATTTGCGACTGGACCTCGGCACGGGCGATTTTGGATGCCCACGAGGACAGATTTGGAAGAAATAACTCGAGCTTTTTGCTCCATTCCACTAACCGAAACCGTTTTGACTGTTGGTTTAACAAAAAGCCAATGCCGAAATTGTACGAGAGCCGCCAGAAAATATAAAGAAACACAAAAATGTGGACTCTGAAATTTGCATCCGAAACAAGGTAAAAGACTGCCAAATTTGCCGCCAAAAATACAACAATGGCCTTCTCAAACATCGATTTATGCACGGTCGGATCGAAAAGTGTTTTCACCATATCGTGCGTTTGTGGCACAGCAAAATGTTCGCCATTGAATGTAATGCCTTTATGTGGTTTTCCCATTTCTTTTTTCTAAATTGTGTATAATTGAATGAGAAATGAACCGCTGCCAATAGTTGCTTAGTCAGAAATGCAAAAGGAGGCAAAAAAAAAAAAAAAAAATCGAATAAGCGCCAAGAAATAAACGGAATACTGCAAGACTCTATCAATGCTTTCTCGAGATTTTCGTTTATATAATATACTTTTAAAAACAAAAAAAGAAATAAATTTCTTTGCCCAGCAATACCAAACTTTAGTTTTTTGATCTTCTTTCTCTAAAATGAGCCTCAAAACCAAAGCCTAGAATTTCCCCAGGGCCTGATCCGCTTCTAGCCTGTTTATGTGCAGGCTCTTCCAAACAAGTAGAACAAAGAGTGTGTGGATAAAAGCTTCTTTTATTTTTGGGTTTCCACACGGAGATAAGCTGAATGAAAGTGGTGCTTCAATTAGAAGAAAACAAACTTTTCTCTTTTTGAAAATATGGAAAAATTCAACAAAGAATTGGGGTGGAAGAAAGAAATGTAACACTGAAAAACTCGGTGTTTGACCGCTAAGCTTTATATAGGCTGACGCGAAAGTGTGAAGAAGCGCGGTGGGTACTAGGTAGAAAATGCATGTGAAATTTGCCCACTGTGGGTGGGATTTTGGGCCCGCATCGGCCAAGTCTTGGTCACGTGATCTCGGGTTCGCCGGCGGCCCACTTGAATGATTTGGAATTTTCACGAAAAATTTATAATAAAACTACTGTTTGGCTCTTTCCTGGTGATATAATTCTTTTACCCTTGTATTGCAATATTTGGATAGTGAGAATCGCAAAGCAAGAAATCTGTGAACATTTGATTCGCAGTTCAATCGACCTCTTACTTAATTAATGATGTATTGACTGTTTCTATCATTTCTATGTTGGGGAATTCGAAGAGCCCCACAGTTTTAATTAATAAAATTTCTTTTCATTTTCAAGTCAAATATGTGATTTAAAGTCTTGTGAATTCTAAATGACCGAGCAATCTTAAGAATAATCCCGGAAAGAAACTGAAACCTGCCATATAAGTGCCCGGCAAAAATCCTTCATTTTTATTGCTCGAGAGGAGGGACTAACTAGAAATGAAGGATGTTTTTTTATTATGTATCAAAATAGAGGAGCTTTTCAGGAAAACCAACCAAGAAGATTTAGTATGATGTATCAAAAACAACTTCAGCTAAATTCACCAAGATACTCCATTTTTTTTTTTTTTTTTTTCTTATATTGTAATTATTATTAATACACTTTTCAGGCTCTCTTCCCTTTTCTAATTTGATCTCTGTAAGTTTTTACTGCTTCCTGAATAATTCTTTTTTTACCGTGATTATTTGTTAGCTCAACAAATTAAGGAGACAAATGAATCCGAGAATGTTTTGCACCCTCACGCCGCACGCTGTCCAAGCAGTGCAGCGAGCCCAGTGCGATAATCGTATTCTTGATTTAAATAATCTAAAAATGGAATGAAAGAGGTACCAGCGTAACTAAATTCATTTAAAATTATAGATCTATATATATTGAGCTATAATTCTTAGTATTGAATATACTAAAATAAAATTAATCGTGTGTTCAAATTTTGATAGGTATATTGGATAATTCTTTTTTTGCTTCTATGAGAAAGATTGAATATTTTCTCAGATTGTCATGCAGTGTTCTCGAAAAGGATAAAAAAGAAAAGTAAGATACTACAAATTCCAAAGAAGAAAAACTTTATTCTCTCATTACTTCTCCCGAAATATAACAAAGGAAAGAAAAAACACATTGAAACTCAATTTTGAAACTAGAACTGACGAGAGCCCCCACCTCCCCCACCAATCACGTGACATCTAATCGAATGCCTCAAATTCAGAGGTGTCCACAGTCAGCTGGTTACACTTCGGCTTAATTGCATATTAGAATATCAAAATATAGTAGAAAATAGGGTGATCTGTCTATTTATAAGCGTTGTGTTAGCTCTTATCTTTAGAGATATTCTGGCACCCAATACAGGAGACAACAGCGTATCCCAGTGAACAGACAACCCACAGCTTTCAATGATAAAACAACCAGTAGTAGCACTTAAATAAGTAAAACTTCAATGCTATGCATAGATTACTCAGATTTGTGTTTTTACTACGTACTTTTTTTCGATCTGATGCTACAATATTGTTGGCCCCAAAAGTGTGTCACGTGACTACAGACTCAGGCCCATACTACCAGTGCTCGGACAACGAGACCCCACAATAGTTAGCTTCTAATTATTCAATAATTAATCAAAAAACACACCACACGGAAGCTTCTCAACACTTTTTCTTTGTCCCTCAATGGCTTCTGTGGCACATGTTCTCACAGACTTGGCGGGTCTTTCTGCAGAAACCCGGCGCAAAAACCAGGAGGTTCGTCTGGCAATTGAAAATGCTCAAGTATTAGCCAAAACGCTTTCTGTTTCAGCACAACTTTCACAATCCACAGAAATCCAAAAAGTATTTTGTGCGCCGTTTATTCTTTCTTTGGAAAGTGGCAATTCGAAATTGGTGCTGGCAGCACTTCCACCACTAGTTAGATTAGCTCTGTCGAACTCTTTAATTGAGGCTGATGTGGCCTCTATAGTGACTATTTTATACAAGTTTGATATCGCCACATGCCCGGTAGAAACCCAGTTGAAAATCCTCCAAGTTCTCCCCACTTTAGTACTGGGATATTCGCTTGAATCAGCAAATTTCGTGCGTTTGGTAACCGTTTCTTCGCGTTTAGCCAGCTCTTCCAATGTTGTTGTTTCAAACACAGCTTCAGCCACGCTCCAACAGATATTTTCTGCTCTTTTTGAAGCTTTGAAATCACAAAATACCCTTTCAGATTCTCCAAAAACCAAGGTTACGATTTCAGGTGTTTCTGATGCCGAAACTCGTGAATTTTCTCTTGACGAACTCGAGCTAAGATGTTTCCACGTTGTTTCCGACCTTAGCCACGCGTTTTTGGGATCAAAACTCACGTATTTCACCGATAAAGATGTACGGTTCCGGCCCGAGGCTGCGCTCGAGATCTTAGAGAACATTTTGGCCCTCAATCAACAGCTTTTCGAGACGAGACCAGAATTATCTGCTGTTTTGAAGATGAAAACGGTACCTGGACTTTTGAATACGCTAAACTCAACCAGTCCACAGTATCTGATGATTTTGCGAACGCTTAGGATACTGCTCTTGTTGATTTCGTACCAGATTGCCGATCTTAGTGAGGAGAACGAGCTTATTTTGGCCTCTACAAACCATATTCTTCTTGACAACTCTACTGTAGCTGCCAGCGATGATTTCACAAATACACCCAGCTTTTTAAGCCATCCATATTGGGAAAAAGCGCTTGTAATTGAAGCGTACCGGTCGGTATTTTCCAATTTCGATATCTTACGCACCCTATATGATACATTTGACTCCAACACCAAGCGCAAAAACGTGTTGCGGGAAGTGTTTGTGGTCATGAACACGCTTTTGGGTAATGGTTATGCCACACTTTTCAAAAACCACACGATTCAAGTTATTCCAGAAAAAAATTCTGGTCCTGTTTTGGCGAAAAATACCGCCATGCTTAAAACGCCAATGCTTGACCATTTGGATCGTCTGGAACCTCCACCTGCAATTCCAGAACTTTACGCGCCGTTTCTCATCTTCAGATCCTTGCTTGCTTTTGCCGATGGTGTGGCCACTTTTGTTGTCAACATTTCTGCAGATGCTAATGCCGAAACAATAGAGAATGACGTGGATTTTATTACTTCTCTAAATGAAAGTGTTTTTGCTGAAGTTTTTGAGCTCTTCAAAAAATTCCTCTTTTGTTCGTCGAACCTGGACAGTTTCCACATGATTGTGCGTGCGCTTCAAAAATATACCCATGCAATTGGATTATTGGGGCTTTCTTCGGCAAGAGACGAGTTGCTTTCACTTTTGGCCGAGTCAATTGTCAAAAATAGCACGCCTGAAGATTCCAAAAAAAGTGGATCTTCAAATCTCCTTGCGCTTGGCGAATCTTTAGTTGAATCCTTAAGTAATACGATCCAACCGCCATTCACATCTTCTTCTTCATTTTCATCTTTATCTGGCCAGAAATCAGAGTCTCAATCTGAAGATCACGTGCTGGCTCAAGGGAAATATAATATTTCGAGAAGTTTCAACTCAAGACAAGTCATTTGTCTTCGTGCATTCACAAATTTGGCAGTATCGCTCGGATCAACATTGCAAGATTCTTGGAAAATCGTATGGGCCACTCTCCAATGGGTGGACTATTTTATAGAGGGCCCTGATGAACATAATGGTATTCCTAAGGATCTGAAGAATCTGAGTGAAGTGAGGCTAAGTTCTCAAGACTTGTCTGGAATTAAAAATTCCCTCGACAAATTACTAGAGAGCTTTACCGAATACCAATATGAACCATTCTTTGAGGCATTTTCCGTTCTTACAAAATTGTACTACGACGAATCCGACGAGCTGGCCGATCTTTGCCCTCTAAACAAGAATTTTATCTTAAAAATGATTATATCACTTTCAACGCTTGATTTCAAAACATTTGATTTCCTAAATAGTGATCTCTGGACGCTTACCTCAGATTTCTTCGAGCAATTGGCAACCGACAGAAATTTGGCTCATCCGAAAAGAACTCATATTGTTGAGTGTTACACATCAATCATTGATGTCGTTACCAGAAAAGGTTTCAAACAAGAAAATGATACGGCAACTGTAGCGGAAAAATCACTCAATTCCTTGCATGGATTTCTTGAAAAGCTTCTTGGCCTTGGCAGAGCAGAAGAACTTATGATATTGAGCTGTGAGACGGAAATGCACTTGACTGTTCTCGAGACTTTGCACAAGCTTATTGATGATTACGATAAATTTTACCAGAATTCATGGGAATTAGTGTTCAAAATCTTGAGGACAGCATTTGTCAATACAGAAGACCAAACTGTTCAGAGTGCCAAGCTTGTTGAAAAAATAGTGATGCTCATTTCGACTTCGTTTGAATCCTTGAAAATGATCTTGGACGAATTTTTGGCCACTTTGCCATTCAACCAGCTCAAGTCTCTCATCGATACGCTTTTGAACTTCTGCTCGCAAAAATATGACCTCAATATCTCCTTTAGTTCGGTCAGTTATTTTTGGTTGATTAGTGATTGCATAAACTCTAGCATTTCCCAAAACGAAGAAGACGTGAACTCATATTCATCACTTAGATCTATTGGCGATATGCAAAGCCTCGAGAATCTTCTTCAAAAATCAACTACTGGAAGCACTGAACTCTATAAAGCATTAAACATTTATCTACTTGCTAAGCTTTCACATCTTTCGACAGATGATAGAAATCAAGTGAGAGAAGGCGCTATTCAAACGTTATTTCAGATTTTGGATGTGCAAGGCCATGAGGTTCAATCATGGGATCTTATTTATCACATTGTATTCCCCGAATTGTTAGATTTGGGAAATCTCCAATCTCTGCAAGAAAAATTTTCCAAGAAAGATAAGTTGCCGAGTTTGAACCTTGTGCTTTCTGGGTTGGTTTCAGTGTATGCCAAGTTTATGATGGACTTCAATAATGGCAACCACTTTTACGAGAAATTCTGGACCAGATTTGTTGAGTATATGAGTGCGATGTTGAAAATGAGATGGCTCGAGTTAAACCTGAAGGTCTTTCAATCGTTTCAAGATATTCTTCTCTCATTACGTGGAATTGATTCGGCTCCCAGATTCATCAGCCGGTTACTATTTGACTTCTGGATCTCTGTTCCTATCGAATATGATTTCGTCAAACCAGAGTATCAGGAATCCTTGGCTTTGTTAAATGAATCTTTCAAGGATCTTTATCTTTTGATGAGAGATGACTTTGAGATTGCGGAAGCGAGCCAAGTTTTGGGGGTCCTCAACAAATGTGCAAGATATCCTGTATTGAAACCAGGAGTTAACGATTCAACCAAACCCACAAAGTTGCAGAAAATCGTGGTTGAGAATCTTATGTTGATTGACAAAAAAGGCGACGGTGAGGAGATTCTGGCAGCCATCATTCAACAATTGGCCCAAATTTCCGCGTATCCTTATGAAGTGAGGGGCAGAATCGAGGCGAAATTGAAGAGCAAATTTGAAGGCAAATTGAAGATCCCCACTTTTGTGGCAGTGGGCCAATTAGCATTTGAATCCATTTGTTCCAAATTGGCCGGCGTGAAAAACTTGAACGTGTTTTTGTACGACGATAGATTCCATCGTATCATGAGCGATTTGTTGGATATAGTTCGCAACAATGCACAGGGTGTAAACGAAAAAGATACGGCTCCACTTTGTGTTCGATGCAATGATCTCATCCTT
>JAJMKX010000328.1:0-43217 GCA_030569435.1 Metschnikowia koreensis | reverse complement strand
ACCTCCAAGCCCCCGAAAAGCGGAAGAAGTCACGCAATATGCAGTACAATATATTGCATGCCCCATAGCTAAGATAACACATATTTTAATATATCTAAATATATCACCATAATATAATAAAACTAATAATATCAAGAAAAAAGCTATAATATGCGATTTTACTAAAAATATATTATAATATCAAAAAATAACAACACTGGATCGAGCTTTGTCCTGTGCAGAGAATTTATCTTTTACAATGAGATATGAACACCAGGCGAGCGAGCGAGTTGCAATAAAACAACAGGGTGAAAGTTTTGAAAAGAAATTGAATATAAAAAAACTATTGAAAAATTCAGAATACAATAGTTGTGTGGCTGTGTTTTTTTTTTTTTTTATGATTAAGCCTTGAAGATTTTTCAAAACCGGTCTTTGAAATAGTAAGGAATAAAGACAAAATTAGTAGGGAACCTACCGTCAGACTGACTGCTGGTGAAACTGACAACTGAGTCGGAAGTCGCGTTGTTGATTAGACCGGAGTCATACTTTATAGTGCGGCTGATACGAAATTCTTGGCATTTCTGAACTCGGAAATTTAATCCGCCACGTACGAATCTGGGTAGCTGCAGACAAACCTGTGATTTTTTTTTTTTTTTGTAGATCTGGCGTCAACCGAAATTGGTATCGCCGATAAAGCTGGAAAGCTAAGCACGGAATTCTCGATTATCTCTTTTTTCTTTTTTCCCCTCTCGTTTATCTCCGGCAGTAGAGATTATATACAAGATCTTGGAGGCAATCAAGATCTTCTTTTCTTTTTTGATAAGAATATCGATATTTATATAATCGGTCACCTCGGCGATCGCCGAGGGTTATATATATATATATATGCTTTTCGTAAAAAGTGTAACTTCGATCTTGATAAGACAATTTTCGCAGCCACTGATATTTTTCCAAAGAAAAATGGGAGTACTAACTCTAACCCCGTGATTTTAGGTCATTTTTCATTTCTCATTTTTCTATTTTCTGTGTTTTTTAAAAAGGATACAACATGGGATGTTTAATAGTGCTAGTGGGTTTCAACTTTTGGTATTTTGTATTAATTTTAGCCACGGTAGGCCGTTCTCCCGCCACGTAGCCCACTGGGCTCGGACGAGACATTTCATTACAATATATGTTTCTATATTTCCACGCAGCTATCGCTGCTGCTTCTTGTTCCACATTCTTAATTTCTTCTTCTTCTTCTTATTCTTCTTTGTCTCCTAAAGATTGAAATTCGTCAACTCACGCCTACTTTCTCAAACCAAAGTAGAGACCAAGAATAAGCGCCAAGATGACCACAATAAGCACACAGATGAAGAAACACCACATCTTCTTTTTACGTGCCTTCTTGGCCAGCACCACAGCTTTGTTCGTGTGACCAACACCTTGCTCAATATCGTGCTGTGCCGTGCCAATCTGCTCCTCAATCTGCTGGATTGGCTGGTCTTGCTCCACCACCAACTCCTCCATGTCGTGGAACAATTGCGTCAACTCCGCCATCGTTTTCTCCAACTTCAACAATTCACGGTGACGAACCTGGACCTCGTTCAATACAGTACGAGCCTCGCCACGGCGGTTCAGCTGCATCAACGCCTGCTGGAAAATCTGCTGGTTGCTCAGTCCGTCCTCAACCACCGCCTGGATTTCTTCTGCGGTGGCGTCCGGCTTCACAATCCGGTACTGTCTCTCGGCCTGCAACTTGGTTTGCTCACGGTTGTTGCTTTCCGTCAAACGGTAGCGTTGGATCAAGTCCAAAAACTTGTTTCTCGTGGTTTCCGCCTGGTCCACCTTCTGTGGGTTTCTCAGCTGAACCGCTTGTGTCTGGACGTTTTTAATACGGGATTTCAATTCGTTTTGTAAGCTCAGTGCCTCCAGCACAAGAGAGTCGATTTGCTTGGTGGTGTATTCTCCATCATCACCGTCATCATTCAAGTCTAAATCTTGCAAATGGTTTCTTTGCTTGTTGGAGATCAACTCCACCAAGTTTGCATAGTTGTCCAACTGCAAATTGATGTCCAGAATCTCGTTCATGAACCCCACAAAATCGTCTTCGTCCTCGTATTTGTACGCGCTCATTTCGTATGAATCCGTGTTATGATAAGGAGCCTGGCCATTGCCGCCGGCACCGGTGTAGTATGGGTTACTCATGGTGATAAAATTTCTTGAAATTCTTTTAAAAAAACACTCTGTGTGTGTGTATGTGTCTTTTTTTTATATATGTATGTATGGGTCTGCTGTTTTCCACTTGGGCGCTTAGGGGATAGACTGGTCTACTTGGCAGCGTTCGCTCTTTGCTTTTTAAAAAAAATATGGTAATGAATGAAAAGAAAAAAAAGAAGAACTGTTTTTTTTTTGGAGTCTTCTAAGAATAAACGAGGTGGTGCACTCAGTGTTTTTTCTTTTTTTTTTTTTTTAATCTGGCTCGTCGTTTATTTCCGTCACAGAATAGGAGAAAACCGGCACCTCCATTTTTTTTTGAGGCCACGGGCCACCTGTTGTTGTGAGCCGCTGGCGTCTTTTTTTTTTTTTGCGGGTGTGCATATAATCCGGCGCTTTTCGGCCGGTGTTTTGTTTTCGGTTGGAACTGGGGCTAGACTTTTTTTTGTTTGCGTGTTTTTTTCCACCTTTGTTTGTTGGAATCAGCTTGGAATTCCGTACCCTTGAAGAAGGCGTCTATTTCCTTACGTTATAATTTTTTTTGGTGTTTTTATTTACTCTCCACCTCTTTTTTGTTGGTGCTTATTAAATTTACCTGTGAATTACATTTACCGATGCATATTGGAAAATCACGCCTCCTGACCACTTCGCGTGATCAAGAGGCTGTGTGGAGCACGTGACTTTCTATTAAATTAGTCAATTTTAAAATTTAATATGAGCTTTCGACTGAAATCATTTGAAAATCGGTTTCATGTCATTTCAAAGATTCGATATTTCATTTCTTCGTACCCTTAAGAAGAAATATAGAAGAAGAATAGAAAAAGAGAAGAAAAAAATGAGGTGGAAGAGTTGCACTTTCTTGCGGTTCAGGATGCTTACGACTCAAGTGTTCGTATAGTTATTGCTTTTCTTTATTTTCTCCACGGCCATCTATTTATAATTCAATGAACCTGAGTAGGCCCATTTATTCTCCCACTCTGGTGTAATTTCAGTTTTCTCTATTTGTTATTTCTTACTTTTCGTGCATCTGATTGAATACCCTTTTGGAACTCAACACTCACCTATAATAACCTATCCTGGGAACACCCCGAAATTCAGATTCTAAAATTGACAACACTTTCAGTAAGAAGAAGTCTCATTCTTATCCTCAACTTGTAAAAACTCAAAGTTTCATCTCGGTTCGACCCTTTAATGAAACCTTGAGCCAAAATTTTTACTGATATTTTGGAAAAGTTCGAATTGCCGAAGAATTTTTATAACTTTTTTCTGATTATTCTCTATCACTCTAAGCTTGGAGCAAAGTTACTTAACACATTCTTGGTAAATACCATCCAACATCTATATATACAAAAATAGCGCAAATAACTGGTAAAGCCTTATCGTTCACATCCAAAAAGACTTAACTTCTTTCAGAAGGAAGAATCTCTGAATGTAAAATAAAAACTCATCCACCGTAAAATACCACCATTTTACACAGATTGGAGAAAACAAAGCGGCCTAGAAATTTTTCATTTCAAGCCA
Organism: Metschnikowia koreensis; assembly: GCA_030569435.1. Taxonomy (NCBI): domain Eukaryota; kingdom Fungi; phylum Ascomycota; class Pichiomycetes; order Serinales; family Metschnikowiaceae; genus Metschnikowia; species Metschnikowia koreensis. The sequence goes on along the minus strand of JAJMKX010000328.1, from coordinate 39,521 downwards.
TATTTAAGTACCTGGTGGTTTGAGGTCCTCTTTTCTCGATACCTTATTTCCTGGACTTCAAAACGTTTCTATAATCTATTTTCTTTTCATGAGGGCAATCCAACTTTGTATCACCTGGATCATTTGCCTTTCTGTCTTTACTGAAGCAACACTGACATCGCACTCTCTAAATGCAGCGAAAGCTGTTAATTGTGCTCCCAAAGGAAGGTCAGCCAAATCTTCTTGTGAAACCCTTTATTTGACTAAAAGCGATTTGGAACTAGTCAAGCTTTCCCAGTTCAAGAGCAACTTAAAAGGGTTCATCAAAAGATTAAGGCCTTTTATAACTGGGGGCTCATTCAACCACATAGGTTTCGAATCAAAAGCAGCTGTATTCAACAAAGATTTTCTTGAAATATTCAAAAAGATCAAAGAGTTGGCTTCTTTCGACAAGGCTTATACTCAATTCAAATTTACTAAGCGCATGTTTTGGGTTATGATAGATGCTACTAACTATAAGAAAAAATGGAGTACCACCTCGCAACCAAAACACGAGTTAGTATACCGACTGTTTGAGCTTGAATGTCTAACTTTGAATATTCGAGACTCTCGAGGAAGGCTCAATCTTCGAGTCGACAAGTATGTTGATAAAATATTGGAATTTTACCTTAACTTGAGAAATCTAGAGGGTGCATTTCAAAAGGAAGGTGGCCAAGCTTTTATGGTGGATTTCATTTTCAAAATTCAAAGCCGAAACGTGGAGGATACTCTTCAAAGGCTCTGGATGCAAATTCCAAGTGACAAAATGCCGAGTGTGAAGAGGATTTCTCAAGGTAAAAGAAGTACATAATAATCGAATCCAAATAAAAGAAATTGTTTTATTAGCTCATAAAAAATTGTAAACACGCTACAGAAATGTGCCCTGTGAAAATCGCATTTAATGTTTCGAGCTGGAGGCGAGTATCCGAAATTCTTTGCACCCGGGTTCAGTGTATTGTTTTACGCAAAAATAATTATCTCAAATCCTTGTAATTAGAACTGGAAAGATTTTGCCAACTAATGCAGGGGGATAATTTATTTCATTGCCATTCTTATAGCCCACCTACTGAAAATCCAAACAATAAACCCACAATAAACATGAAAGAGACCTTTGTCTTATAAAACTTCAAGGCAATTTTGTTTTAATACCAATTCCGCTTCAGAATTTGTGATATATTATCAATTTCGGTTATACGAGCTATATTAGCTGGAATCGGCAATACTCATTCCGCTTCATTTCAAAACTTCCCCTTGGTAGTGTTTTAGTGGTAGTGTATTGACTTTAGATTTCCAAGCCATTTTTTCAAATACTCATGTGGCCGAAAAGGCGTATTGACAAAGCCTGTTCATATTTTAAGTCGCCCATGGTTCGTGTAATCTCATACGGGAAGGAGAAAGTATTCAGGATTTTCAAGTGTAAAAGAACTAAACCTGTACTAGTTAGAGAGAATTTTCTTACTTTACGCTCAAAAACCTTACGTATTATTCTAGTCAATCTCATCTAAATATTCGACATGTTTATTGTTCCGCCCAGACGATGCCGAATTTAAATTGCGTTATTTGAGCCTTGCTATAAATGATCCAAAGTATCAAATTATTAATATGAAACGGGATTCGAATCAGAAATAACGTTCTTAGTAACGATTCAGAACAGACAATAATAAAGGAAAAAAAAAGAAAAGCAGCCTTTCGCAAATCCAGTGTTGCCAGCGCCGAATCGAAGTCCTGCTTTATCGGAATTAGGCACCCAGATTCCGCTATTTCATCATTCACAACGAAACAAACATTTTAAGAAATAAATATACAATTGAAGAAAAAAGAAACAAGAAAAAAAAAGAAACAAGAAAAAAAAAGAAATTTTTTTTAAAAAAAAAAAACACTTTATTACATTCAAACGATGATATCACATCGGCCCTATTTCTGGATTCCGCAGTCGCGGGGTTCTCGTGAAATCTGTGTGCATGTTCGATGGAGCCATAAATCCACCAGCTACAAATCTAAATCCCACAGATAACTTGGGATTCAAATTGTTACTACAAAAAAATAACAAAAAAAGAAAAACATGAACTTTGTGCCCTCAGTCCATCAGGCTGCAGGCCATGACGGCTGTTTAACTGCTGGACCGGTGTTTGCCAAACGCACAACCAGCCAGGAAATCCAGTTTTATGCCGACACTTTTGGCCATTTGTCTGAAGACCCCGACCTGTTTTTGGGCAGCCAAATTGGACACTGGATGCCTACATATATGGGGACGATGACTGAAGGAATGAAATTTGTGGATGGGGCAATGGTACTTGATCCTGAACGTGTGGGGGAAGGTCGTGCAATTACCAATCCACCCAGCACGACCGACTCACAGCCATTTCTCGTGCTTCTGAACTTGTACTACCGGTTCCTGCACCCGTGCATCCTCGATATCAAGCTAGGCTCTATTTTGACTGATGAAACAGTGACACCAGAAAAAAAAGAACGGTTAGCGGCGGTTAGTAGAAGTACTACCAGCGGGCTGCTTGGATTCCGTATTTGTGGCATGAAAATATATGGTCAACAGCCATTTGAAGTGGAGCCACTTTTCCCCGGGATCGAGGCTACTATGCACTCCGAGCCAGCTCCAGATGGTGGGGTTTACACGAGTTTTGATAAAAACTACGGCCGGGCACTAACGGAGAAAACCGTAGAAAAAGCTCTTGCGCAATTCTTCAGCCTGCTGCTGATCCCAAATCGCAAATTGCTTCTAACACAGTTTCTCCACCGCCTACAGTTACTCTACAATTGTCTTCTCGATACCGAGGTGCGGATCAAATCGGGGTCTTTGCTATTTCTCTACGAGGGCGACCAAAGCCGCTGGGCACACGTGAACCCAGACTCATATTCCAACGCCGATCCTTTGGTTTGTGACCCTCTAGACGCCACCGGACTGGATTCAGAGGATGATGAAGATGAAGGACCATGTGAGGCACCGCTTTCACGCTTGAATCTCATTGATTTTGCCCATGCTAAATACACTCCTGGCGCCGGGCCCGACGACAACATTCTCGACGGCGTGGAGAATCTTGTGCGTCTCTTCGAACAGCTTGTGGCTTTTGCATAATAGTCATCAACTAATAAACAATTATCTTCCTTACAACAACTTGGTGATCTTACCAATAGCAATGGTGGATCCCTGGTCTCTCAAAGTGAATCTACCCAATTGCTGGTAGTCGCTGTAGGTCTCTGCACAAACAGCCTCAGAAGCCTCCAACACAGCAATCACCTTCATACCCTTCTTGGCGAATGCAGGTGGTTTCTTGGACTTTCTGTTGGTACCCTTCTCCAACTTGTGCTTCAACTCAATGAACTTGACTTCCTCAATCGCCGTATGCAAGTGCATCACACATGAGAATCCATTAGACAAGATCGACTTCAATTCCACAATAGCAATCTGGGCCTCGAACCGCGTGACGGTTTTGACTGGGTTCTTAGGCGATGTCAACACGTAACCTTGCTGAACGTCCTCTTCTTCCACACCCTTAATCTTCAATCTGATTTGTTCTCCACAGAATGCAGTGTCACACTCTTGCTCGGTCTCGTTGTAGATAGTCACAACTTCCACGGGGGTTCTGTTAGGCATCATCAACAAGTTACCGTTCTTCTTGATGTGGCCCGACTCAACCTTACCTTCAACGACAAGACCCATATCCTTCATCTTTCCCGAGATTGGCAACATGAATGGAGCATTGATGTGACGGTTGACGGTCTTCATGTCATCCAAAAATTCAAGCAACGAAGGACCATCGTACCATGGGCACACGTTCTTTGGAACTCTGTCCTTCAAACCAGCACCAGTGTAACCGGAGACAGGCATAAACACAATGTCGTCCTTCGAGTATCCAATACCCTTCAAGAACATGCCCAATTTGGCAGTACAGTCCTTGTAACGGTCTTCAGACCACTCCACAGTAGGGTCATCCATCTTGTTGACAACAACGACAATCTTGTTAACACCCTGGGTCTTGGCCAACAAGGCGTGCTCTCTTGTTTGACCACCCTTCTCAAATCCAGTCTCATACTCACCCTTTCTAGCGGAAATCACCAAGATTCCCACATCGGCTTGCGAAGCACCACCAATCATTTCGGAAACGTACATCTTGTGGCCTGGGGCATCCAAAATCGTGTATCTTCTCTTGTCGGTTTCGAAGTAAGCCTTACCGACTTCGATCGTCTTACCGTCACTTCTCTCCTCCTTGTTGGTGTCCATGACCCACGACAAGTACCAACCTTGTCTACCGGCATCTTTAGCCTCTCTCTCGTATTTGTCAACTGTACGCTTGTCCACAGATCCGGTCAAGTACAAGATGTTACCACCCATGGTGGACTTTCCTGCATCGACGTGGCCCATGAAAATAATCGAGACGTGGTCTTTGCCGCCGAACATATCCTTCACGACTTCTTCGTCAACCTCTTCTTCTTGGGCCTTAACTACCGAATCGGCAGTAGGCACAGGAGTAGATTCCTTGGTGGCAGTACCTGACTTAGCAGCAGCGGTCTTAGCGGCTGGCTTGGCCTCGGCCTTTGGTGCCGGCTTGGCAGCACTAGCTTCGGCCTTTGGCTCGGCCTTTGGTTCGGCCTTTGGTTCGGCCTTTGGTTCGGCTTTTGGTTCGACCTTTGGCTCAGCCTTAGTCTCAGTCTCCGGCTTCGATTCCTTGGTTTCAGCAGCAGCCTTGGCTGGCTCAGCCTTTGGCTCCTCCTTCTTTTGAGCAGGCTTCGAGGCATTGGCCAATTTAATGCCCGAGGACGATGCCAACTTCAAGGTTTTCTTTGGCTTGTTCAAAGTGGACAGCGAGGCAGATTGCTGCTTTTGGTAATCAGCCAACGACATACCCTGAGCCTGCTGTGGCTGTTGCTGCTGTTGCTGGTAGCCATTGTACGATTGGTACTGATTGTTGTACTGGTTACTGTACTGATTGTTGTACTGATTGCTGTACTGATTGTTGTACTGGTTGTTGTACTGATTATTGTACTGGTTGTTGTAGCTGCCCTTGTTGTAACCTTGCTGATAGTTTTGCTGGTAGCCTTGTTGGTACCCTCCTTGGTAGTTTTGGTACTGATTGTAGCCTCCTGGTTGATAGTTCTGGTACTGGTTATTGTACGATCCCTGAGGCACAAATGCCTGGGCGGCGTTGGGGTTGAATGGGGCGGCCTGCTCGTTGATGTTGGCGTTACCCAAATCTTGCGCTAATTTCTCTGGGTTGTATTGGTTTTGGTCAGCCATTTTTTGCCAGATGTTAGTTTTCGTGGTGAGCTGGTATAAAAATTTTCTGATGGGTTTTTGCTCATTCCGCGAGCGAGGTGATGGTGCGCAACTTCCGAGGGTGTGTGGGGTCACGTGACAAGAGTTACAAATAAAGAACGGACTGTCTGCTGCAAAAATTATTGTCAATAGAGGTTTTGATTGAAGTTTTGAGGTAAAGGTTTGGTTTTTGGCTTGACCTTCTCATATATTTTTCATGTTTTTGTTGAAGAACGTGTGTGGTGGTTTTTAAAATTAACATTTTATTCTGTTTAGAATGTTTCATTCCAAATTACGAAACTCGAGGAAAAATCCAGGGAGCCCAATTATCTCTAAAAATGTAATAAAAATAATAATAATTTTTTTTACTTGGATGCAATGACTTCGTGAGGGATTGAATTGTGAATATTATCCTAAAGACTCATGGACCATTTAGTGAAGTCAGTTTCTTGAAAAATTTTCCAATATGTCTGGAGGACTTTCCTCGTGATCTACCTTCTGCTAATTTGTTTGCGATGAGCGAACCACAGCATGAAACACATTTGAAATCGGTTTGAGGAAAAGCAATTAACGAAAGATTCTATACATTTAATCTATTAAATTTAAAAATAGTTTTTATCCCTCCAAAATGGGCTGGGTATGTTATACATAATTCACTTAAATTCTAACATATTCACAGTTAGTACTGATAACCGCACCGCACCTCGCCGCACCAAGAACCTGAAGTCCCATATTTGGTTTGCCAAAACAATAGAAAATAAAAGCCAGTTTCAAAGAATTTTCACTTTGCACAAAATACAATAGAAGAATTGATCAAGAAAATTGTAAAGAATAAGAAAAATCTTCCAATTTTTGTCCACCGTGCTTTCTCGTCCATTGTTTCTAATTGTGAGCCACAAATAATTTCCTGCAGACAATCCTTTTATCGGTATCGATATCGGGGAATGCCAGTTTCAAGGCACAAAACAATCAATCAATTTGCCAGAAAAGTCTGCAGACACGACATTTTTTTCTTTTTTTTTTGTTTTGGGCTGAAGAGACAATAAGAATATAAATTTGAAATGCCTATTTTTGGAGAAAAGCCATTTACCTCCATCACTGTGAAGGTGAACCAGCTTTGTACGGCCAATAGAAACGCCGATTTAGAAGACGACTCAATTGAGCTTTATGTGGAAGATTTGATTTCGCTTATCAAGCTTCAAAGCCTGGGTGCCGTGGAAGCAGCACGTGCAGTACGTAAGAAAATCAAGTATGGAAACACGCCTGCAGAGCTGGTGTTGGCATTGGACTTGCTTGAACTTTTGGTCCTTAATTCTGGGTCTAAAATCGGCCAGACAATTGCATCTGACGATAAACTTGGCGAGGTTTTGAGGGGCGTCATTAGCGGACTGGCCCGGTCCGGATTGGGTGGTCCCTATGATGGTGTGGTGGTGAAAAGAGCCCGTGAATTGGCCCAAGGGTGGAAATACGAGCTCCGCGACTTGAAAGGCTACCTGAACTTCGCCACGTTGTATAAATCCGCCCCAAAACTGAAGCTGCGTCAGCGTGAGGCACATTCAAGTAGACTGTCTGAAGCACAGGTTTTTGATGACGAATCTGGTGAAGAAACGGCTCCTCCTCCTCGGAGGCCCGAGTCACGTGACCAGCCCTTAGGCAGCAAGAGTCCGCCACCTCCACGTCCTGCCACTGCATCTCCGTATGCAATGAAATCTTACCTTAACAAGGAGCCTCGTGCCGGAAAGCTGGAGCTGCTGAAGAAAAAGAAGAAATCGGGTAAAAAGACGTCCGTGGTTTATGCAGATGAGCAGTATCAGATCCCGCAAATCAACTACAAGGTTGAGGCGCCAAAAATCAGAACCACCATTTCCGATTGTCACACACACACGACTGCGTTAAAAAATGCACTTTTGGCGCTCTCTGCCAATAGTAACCCGATGGACGATCAAAAGGCGTCGACGGAATTTGAGAAATGTCGTAAAATTAGACGCAAAGTGCTTCGGTACTTGCAATACGTGGGTGCAGGGGATAGCTCCCACAAGACTCCAGAAGTAATTGCGTTGGATGAGGAATTCTTGGGAAGCTTGATTGTGGCAAACGACCAGTTGGTGACGGCATTCCAGAAGTTCGATGAAATGTGCGGATTCACTCCCGAAAACCCAGCCCTGTATCACCAGGATGACCGTAGGGATGAAGAGTCTGCCAGTTCTGACGAGAGTTACTATTCAAGTGAGAGTGAGGATGAGCGAGAGGATGCAGAAGAGGCAGATTTGGCTCGCCGTTTAGATGATGTGAAGGTCCATGAAGCAAGCTCAAGATTGGAGGCTGTGACTGCATCAAAACCCAAGCCTGCACCTGCCAGACCTAAACAGGTCGAGAGACAAAACACGGCATTTTCTACAGAAAGCGGTGATCCATTTGGTGATCCATTTGGTGACCGTAATGAGGTTTCCGCTACCAAGTCTGTTTATTATTAGGGTCGTTTCCATTCCTTGAAAATTGCTGGTTATATGTAAACATTTATCTTAATACAGAACAATAGAAATACAGAGAAAATAGCCTTTGCGTGAAACTCAATTTTAGTATTATTGAATTTCTACTCGGAATATGATGAGTCTTTTATTCGACCGCAAAATTGATGGTATGATATTTTAGAACAAGGTACAAGAACTCAAAGCTAGAATTTTCAAAATCCTTATATTGGGTGTCTAATCTTTATTTGAAAATAGAAAGAGCCTCGTTCAACCTGAGACTTCTTCTAGGCAAAAAGACGCGTAATGTTTTCCCAAGTCTATGACGTTTCAACATTTCTAGTTTCATCAGTCAAAAAATAAAACCACCGATAGTTGTAGGTTTATTTATTGATATTGAAACACTAGTCTATGATGATTTTCTAAATTTCCTCGAAAGACAATAAAATTATTGTTCCTTTCCAATTGAGCACCTGGCTTTGAGGCGGGGCTCCAAACGACTGAAGGACCTGCACAGTAAAGCGAATTCCGGGGAAGCACATCAGAGCCGTTCAAGTCAGCACCACAACATGAAGAAAGGTAAGAGTATACGAAATATCTCATAGGAAAAATCCATCTATCGAAACTTTTTTTAGATTACAACCATCGCTTTACAAATTTTTTATTCATTTCAATTTGTGGGCTTGAAAGAAAAAGAAGAAGAAAAAAAAAAGAAGAGTAGGTAACGAAATTGAAGAAAAAGTCACGTGCCTTTCCACGCTACTCAGATCAACAAAACAACAGAATAATCTGAAGCAAAAATCCACCACCAAAAAAAAACACCCAATTCTATCTCAAAACTTGGGGATTTTTTTTCTTGTCATGTCTACTAGGCAGAAGCATCCAGCTCACCTGTCAAAGTCGAAAAATAGACCGCGGTTTGTAAACCCGGTGCCGCTTCCAGCAGTAGCCGAATTTCGACTAGACAATATTTTGACTAAAGTTCTTCCACAAGAAACAGCGGCAGTCTCTCTGGCCTTACTGGAAGTGTGTGATAATTACCAACAAGATCTTAAGGGAGAAATCCGCAAGGCATTGGCCATAGAACAGAAGATCCAGAATAAGAATATCCATGCAATTAAACAGACACATAAGCTTACAAAGCAATTACACAATAAACGCAAGCAATTGATGCGATTGAACGCTGGCAAGGGTGATTCTGGGAAACCGAAAAATATTCTGAAACGCGGAAATCCGGAGCTTGCAGCTGAAGTCGATGAGGTGCTTGCACAATCAATCTCGATATCTACAAATGTAAAAGCACTTGCTCTAAAAATGGCGGATATAAGTGCCAAAAAGGGCGGTCTGGGGATTCCAGATATGCAGAAATATCCTCTTTTAAACAAATTGCTTGCATCTATAAGGCCAGAGACGGGGGAAAACGGGAAATCAGATATAGAGGATGGAGAAAATCAGCTTCCAATCTCTACACCAGTTTGTGTTCAAGAAAACAGGGAAAATGTTGATGAAGATGACAACTCGCTAAACAAAAAGAGTAGAATCATGGAAAATCACGATGACCGTGTTTCCCCTGAGCTAGAATCAAGCCATCCAATAGAAAACGATATAAATGACGTGAATTCTGCGCAAAACACACTGCTTTCCATTTGGGAAACTGATCCGCTGGCCGGATCACGTGTTAACCAAAACCCCCAAAGTCCACAAGCGTCAGAAAACGGAGACGAGGCCATGGATCTGTGTGCATTTGAAATGTTCATGGATTCTAGTATTGCAAAGTATAGGGAACGCCAGGAGCAACGGAGTAGAACGCTGGTTTCTTCTTTTCTGGAAACCGGTTCAGGAACAGGCACAGACACAGGAACCGGCTCAAGACCCGCCAGAAACCCGCTTAGATTGCTTTCTTCTGGAGCTATAGGATTGGGAAATCAACAAATAAAACTGTCACCCTTTTTAGAGCAAAGCGATCTGTTTAAGTACCTGTTTCTCCCACGCAAATCGGCAGCCACGGTTTTGGAAACAAACCAGCTGTCGCTTCATAAAAAGCTCCGGATCCGGGTTTTGCCCTCTGCCCACAAAACTCCAGCAGATCTGAAGTGTGGATGCCGGTCTGAGAATAAACCGAAAACTTCCGCGAGCGATATGCAAGAAAATAACGATATATGGAGCTCTTCCAAAGTAATATCGGGAGCAGATTCTGCAACAGATCTTGAGACCGAAACAGAAACGGATTCTGTGCTGGGAATCAGTAGTCTGTCTGATGCAAATAGTTCCTCGGAATCTGTAGGCAGCAATATCGGTGAAACTAATCGATATTATCTTTCGCTCCAGAGCAACTTGCGGCTGAAACGGAAAAGTCGGCGCCATCGAAGATCTCGGAAATTAGGCACTAGAAACCAGGAAATGTCGCCCACATTGAAACACGAGCCCCTGCATCGAGTGCTTCAGCCCAAACAATCGATTTTGAAATTGACCAAGGGGAAAGAAGACGCCAATACTTTGAAATCTAGCGTGGAAATCGAGCCACAGCTGCCGGATAGACTGCAAATGGAGGAATTGAAATACATGTCCAGCCCACGTGCTTCACTTACGAATGAATGTGCAGTGCTGGGCATGATTGTTCAAGGTGCTGTAAGCGAAGATTTAGAAATAGGAGACGGGGAATATGCTTCAGAGGAAGAACTCGAGAATTCTTCACAAATAGAGAACCACGGCATTTCGGGAGAAGAAATCGTCGACGGTTTGCTGCGTGGAAATAGAGTGGGGCCTTCGCAGGCTCTCGACAAGCTCAAAAGCTTGGTTCTTTGAGATACTACAAGATACGTGGCATGCTTATATCGAAAGAAATCATTTTAAACCACTCCACTTCAAACTGAGGGGCAGTTCTGATAAGGCAAGACTGTACAATATCATGCGTGAATACTACGGCATTAGAAGCGTGATTTATAGATCAGTAATATGAGGAACCAGCACGCTCAGTCGCCTTTTCCATTTTCTTTATTCCTATTCCTATTATTATTATTTTTATTATTATTATTCATTTTGGGGGTTTTTTTTCTCTCCCTTTTGCCTCAGAAAAGCCACACGTAGAAACACCATAAGAGAAACACAGCAAAGAAAAGAAGCCACATCTTCCATGAAATCCCCGCACGTTTGCTCATAAGCACCATCCGATTATACGTATTTTTCAATGTGACCGAGCCACGCTCAAAATTATTAGTGATTTCATCATTCAAACGCATCGACTTATTGATTTCCAGCCCCATCATCACCCCTAGATTTTTCAACGCCGATACTTTTGAGCTCATCAGGTCCACCTCATTTTCGTTTTGATCTTCAAGAGACAGCAAAAACGCCTCGTTATGTTTGGCCGAAACCTGCGGTGATTTATCATATGGAGAGCTCATACGTTGTGGGATAGCCCCACTTCTACTCTGAGGCGTGTTGAAAAGCTGTGTACGGAGGTCTCTTTGATGGGCGGACCCAGCCGTTGAGTACCGTGATTCCATATCTTGAAAAGTTGTTTATTCGAGTGTCTTTGATAATAGAAAAAAATAAAAGGGTTTGAAGAATGACTGTCCTTCTCAATTTGGACGTGTACAAGATTTGTGTTAGTTCCGGATATCTTTATCCCTTTTCGGATTCGTGGGATCAAGTGATGGGTGGAGGGTTTGACAGGTGCAAGTATTTTTAGGTGGACGCGAAATTTCAAATTATGAGGATTGTGGGGTGGTGACACGCGCCCGGGACTTATATACATAAAAAGCAAAAAAAAAAAAAAGAACAAATTGAAGATTTGGTACGTATCCAAGGAAGAAATACTTTTGGTAATAAATATGCGGTGGCCTTTTTTCCTGAATTAGTGGAAATTAAAGTTATTCGAGATGATATTTCGATTGTTCGATAGAATGTGTATCAGGGAAAAATGGTATTCATGTGGACCCTGCCACACGAACGGAAAGATACACAGTGGCAGGCGATTAGTTAGTTTTGTGCATCAACATCTGAATAACTTCTAGATTCATTACTATCTCTGAAAGACCTTTTCAGTTCAAATGTAAATGATCTTCCTTATTAAAGGTGTGGTCTTTTATCACATATCCTGTAATACTCAATTCAATCAGTGCTTAAAAAGGATATATTAACCATTTCTCATGAGAAGAGGAATTTCAATCATAATAACCATTTGATCAAGAAACTGTAATGAATTTCGAGTTCTTATATTATTCAAATTTCAAGGTGGGTGCAAACTTGGGTCATGACCAGGAGTGAATCCACACTCAGGAAGTAATTGATAAAAAAAAAGACTTGAGCAAAAACTAAGCAGAAGAGAATTTTCAAGCTTTTATAGTCCTAAAAATTATCAAAAAAAAAAAAAAATAGAACCGTGTGACTTTCGCCTCGTATTGATTCACGTTTCTATCTTAGTAAGCAGAATCCGTCACTCGGCCCGCACGCTGCGACTGATTTACCATATTCACACTCAGCACCGGAATCACACTCTGACTAATTCATCGGTTCTCCACTTAGTTAATACAGAAGTTCATTTTTAAAAGGAAAACAAAGAGACCACATATATTCACGACGGAAATGAGTCAGGAAGTGCCGAAATCTCTCTCCAACGTTAAGCATATTATCCTCATCCTATCAGGTAAAGGCGGTGTGGGCAAATCGTCAGTCACCACACAAACCGCCCTCACACTTGCGTTAAAAGGTTTTAATGTGGGAGTGCTCGATATAGATTTGACTGGACCATCGCTCCCACGGATGTTTGGTGTCGAAGATAAACAGGTACGTCAATCGGCACATGGATGGGTGCCTGTTTCGGTATATAATAATGCACTGGACCCCAGCAAGGGCAATATTCTGCTTATGCTGTTGGGATTCTTACTAGGAAATAGAGATAGCTCTGTGGTATGGCGAGGACCTAAAAAAACCGCCATGATCCGCCAGTTCTTGAAGGATACAGTGTGGAGTGGAGGTCCAGGTCTGACGCCTTTGGATTTCTTGCTTATAGACACGCCCCCAGGTACACTGGATGAACATATAGCGATAGCCGAAGAACTCCGGTGGGCCCAGCCACTAGACGGAGCTATAGTGGTGACAACTCCTCAGCAGGTGGCCACCGCAGATGTGCGTAAGGAGATCAATTTCTGTAAAAAAGTCAATTTTAATGTCTTGGGTGTGGTGGAAAATATGTCTGGGTTTATCTGCCCACATTGTGCTGATTGCACCAACATTTTTCTGAGTGGCGGAGGAGAAATTCTCAGTGAATCGCTTGGTTTAGATTTCTTGGGGAAAATCCCCATCGATCCTACATTTGTGGAAATGATCGAAATGCAAGATAGCAAGGAAGGCTCCAGCAAGAAATTGCTCGATCTCTACGAGTCTGCAAATCTTCGGCCTGTGATGAACGATATTATCGATAAGGTTTTGGCCAAGAACCTCCCGAGCAGACTCCCGGAGTAAGTCTACAGTATAATGTAAGAAGTTGGGTATTGATAAAGATTTGATGCAAATCATATGGTTATAGAACGGTCTGTCCTCAATTATCAATTCCATTTCTTTCCCAGCTGAAAGCTTCACCGACTGGGTGTTTCCTTTTATAAGAGATTCTCCCGTTAAACAAGCATTTTTGTTTTTGACCGTTTCAACCTCTTGTTCAATATTCTGGTGGTTAATGAGATGAAAACCCGATCTAGAATCTCCATTGGTTTAGATTCAATGACTGGCAAAAGGAAAGTCAGAGATCTATCACGCACACTTATATATTTATATCTTATAAAGTAAGGAGACAATGCAATTACTGTTTCATGATAAAAAAGCATACTCGTAAATGCTGGTTCTATATTTTACAACGACAAACTGAAATATGGACACGCGATTATGTTTTTACCTACTATACAATGATTCTTCTAATCCAACTTAAGCAATGTCGTTCAACTTCTTCCACTGCGTGAGTTTCTTTTTCAACTGGCCGGCCGACATGAACATAGGGTTTAATTTCTTGTCCCACTTCATTTTCTCGTAGTCGTCTCCGTATTTCTCATGTAATTGGTACAACCAGTAGTCTTCTCTTTCGGAAGGAGTGGCAACAAGCACAGGTTTAGCGTGTTGTTCATTGTATTCTTCCAACTTTTCGATGATGGAGAACTGGCTCTTGGTTTCTGGTTTCGAAGGTTCCATCTGGCCGTGAATCACACGCACGACTTCGTTTGTTTCTGGGTCTCTGATGATTCTGGCCTCGCCCACGGGAATCTTCAAAGGATCAGTCTCAACAGCCACAGATTTTAGCGAAGATTTTCCGTTTTCACCCTTTTCTTTATCAGCATCTTCAGCATCTTCATCATCATCTTCTTCCTCATCGCTATCGCTATCGCCCAAACGGGCTCTTCTTTCGCTAAGAGATTCCAATGTAGGCTCCACACCTCCCGTCTCCTTTCCAAGACTCACAGCCAATCCGAGCTTCTTGTAGTTTTGTTTCAATGTAAGTTTAGGATCCCAGTATTCGGCCATGAGAGGGTGTCCGGTCATGGTGACTTTTTTCTGCTTATCCTTGGTCCTGCGGGTATTTTTCTTGACCGACGAACGGGCCATCTTTCTCTTTCTTACCGATGTCATTTTTGTATGTGTTTGTGAAGATTATTACTGGTCTTTGCTGTGGTTTTATAAATATCGTTCCACGAAAATCAGTATAACGATGAGCGTGCTTTTCCAGAATCGGTGCGATGCTCTTCGCCAGTTTTTCGCCAGTGCGCTTTTTCTCTTGCAACGATTTTGGAGGCAGAGATAAGGTGCACGGGTGTAATTGAGAATGGGGTAAGATTCGATCTTTGGCTATGTTATAAATTTTTACCAGGTTTCGTAATTAGCTAGTTTATGAAAAGAAAATAAAAAATAATAGATTCTATGAGACTTTTATAAGTTTGCAATACTCCCTTGTCTTTTCCTGCTTTCAAAAATTCTCCAAGTTTTATAAATGTGCGGTAATGGTGCAAATACGGGCCTTCTATGAAGAACTACATCAGCCGGAATTAAGAAAGTTATTCCACAATTTGCCTACAAGTTTTATGGACAAAACTTGGAAATACGGTGGCATTTATTTTATGGTCTTTTGAGAAATCAAGCAGGCGTGTCCCAGAAAGTAGTGCAATTCCAAGACATCCTACATTTCGAATAATACTTCTGGACGACAGTATTTAACATGTTATACTATGATCTCGAAAAATCCACTACTATTTCAAGTTCCAAACTTGTTTCAGATTTGTTTAAGATTTGTTTCATGACTGTTTCATAATTTTCATACCCCATTAACTTTCTGAAAAAAAAACCCCTTAAATCTGGCCCCTGCCCCGGCCTCTACCGCCACTGCTACCTCTGCCACGGCCTCTGCCCCGGCCTCTACCTCTTCCACGTCCATGTCCACGACCTCCACGAAATGCTGGATTTTCTCCTGTTGGCCGAACAAAATCGATGGTTTTCTTTTCGTAAAGTTTCAATGGCCGGCCTCGTAATAGCGTATCGTTAAGCAGCTCAATCGCCTTTTGTACACTTTCTCTTTGTTTAAACGCCACGTAAGCATACCCTTTCGGGAAACCCGTATGCCTATGGACCAAGATCGTCACTTTTTCCACAGTCCCCACTTGAGTGAAGATCTCTTCAAGCTGCTGCGGCGTGGTTGCATAATCGACATTTGCCACATATATCGACCGTGAGTCAAGTTCCTTAGCCGCCAGAAGATCTCGTGTGGGAGTTTCTGAGTTTTGCAGACTTTCCAAACTTTTTGAGATTTCGGAAATTTCGGAAATTTCGGAACTTGCCGCATTTTCTTGATTTGGAACTGGCAATGCTGGTTGTGAGTGGACTTCCTCACTGTGGTTTTCTGAATCGAGAACATGTTCAGAAGACATGATGAAGGAAAGTGTTTTAGAGTTCGAAAAATAAAAAGCGATAGTAGAAAAAAAGTTATACAATAAAAACGATCACCATGCGTCGAGGGAAGAAAACGATTGACGTGGCCTTCAGGTTAGTTGAACAAAAAAAAAAAAAAAAAAAAAAAAAAAGAGAAGCCGGCTATTATCAGAAAGATCTGGTGGTGTCTGCAGGAATTTCTGGGGCCAACAGCGAATGTGGGAATCAATGTCTTTCATTCAGTGAAGTGAACTCTCATATGTAATGACGGTAAAACATAATAAGAAAAAAGTTCTAAAAAAATAATTTATTAATGCGGTGATTTTTTCAATCTTGATCTATAAAAACATGGATTGATGTATCTAGTTGGCCTCGACAAAGGCTCTGTAGGTGGTGAAAGGTTCATCTGTGGAGGAGGAAACCAATTCAATTTCGGTTTCTGGGGCAATGAAAAACACGTAACCGGTTTCAACAGGGATTTCCTGTGCAGAACCCTTGATTTTGATCAGACCAGTACCATTGGTGGCAATGACAATCGAAGGACCGTTGAAACCATCAAACTCTTGCTTTTGGCCCAGTTTCGCCTCGAAAATCGTTTGCAAAACGGCAAACTCGGCAATTGGAGGATCGTACAAAACAGACTTGTTGGCCTCACCTCTGGACTTGGCAAATGGCAACAATGGCATTTTCTGTTTCTCAACAGACTCGTACGAGTATGTCAACATATCAACCAAGTTTTTGACATCCTTAAACTTGGGCGTAAAGCCTGCTCTCACCACATTGTCGGAGGCAGCCATACACTCGATGATATCACCGCTGATGTAGGCGTGGGGGTCCTTGGCCTGCAAAAACATGGCCTCGCCAGCATTCAAGCGCACGTGATTCAACAACATGCACCCGCAGAACAAGCCGATATCGTTAGGGAATTGCTTGTTCAATCTAAGAATCAATTCGGCCAAGCCAGGAGCCAATTTGTCGAAAGTCTCTGGCTCGGTTTGGGCACGTGACACCAAAAGGGCTGCCTTCTCAGCAATCACATCGTCTGCCGAGTTCATCACACGGCCAAACACTTGCTGCAACAAAGCACGGTTGGCCTTGTCCTCGGCAGAGCCAATAGTAACATCGGCCTTAATGTTTTCCGAGAATTCGGTGGCCACCTCAGTTCCAACAATAGCAAGAAATTCAGGCACCGCCTTCAACGTGGCAGCGATCTGGTCCAAAGGCTTAAAGCCGCAGAAACCCTCGAAGTCAGTGACGGCAATGGCCATTTCGGGCTTGTGGTTGTCGTCAGGGTAGTTTTTGGGGTCAGCAGCATGAAGTTGTGCGGCCAATGCCTTGTCTGGGTGAGCTTGGATCGACAACACTTTTTCGATCGACAACACCTTGAACAAAAAGGGCAACTCCTTGTCGGAACCGAACTTCTCCACAATCAGAGGGTGCAAGTAAGTGGCAGCATCCTCGCCTACCACTTCTCTCAACACCTTTCCTTGCAATGCCTCGTCGTCAACCACTTTCGATGGAACCGAAGGGTGTGTGCCCATCCACAATTCCGCATATGGCTTTTGCTCGTCAATGACGGTCTCTGGGTTCGACTTGGCAGCAAACTGAGCTACAGCAGATGACTTTCCCACTTTTCCCCAGTCATAGTTTTGGTACCCACAGTCGATTCTGAATAATTTAGACATGTTTTTTTTCGTTGATGCTAGTGTTGTTCAGTGCCGAAATCTGGTATTGAGTTGAGTGAAACAAAGAAATCTCTTGGGTAAACAAACTTCTTAAAACTTGAATCGTTGCAGTAATTGTTCAAGTTAATTTACACTCAAAGAGTCAAAGAGAAAGAAGTGGTGGGGTACACTGGAAACGGCTGGGTGTGTATCTGCCACGGTGTGAGACGTGGCCACGAGGGTCGCGTTTTTTTTTTTTAATGCGTGGTGTGCACACAATCTTCGGGCGAGGCGCGTGGGGGATCCAATTAAAATAGGAGTAGATCCTGCGGGTCAGCATGCAACTTGCCTTATTTTGCCTGTTCGAAACGCGTTCACTAATATATTCCTTCAACTGTTTTGGAATACGATAACGTAGGTGTCGACAAGAATGACCAATTTTAATGCGAGCCAGTTTCATTGTTTAACTGTATATAAGCCTCTCAAACAATGAATTTTCTCATCTCGCCGTGCATTAAAAATGGTCATTCTTGTCGACACCTACGTTACGTCTATTAGATGATACAATTTTCCGGGTGTGCTACAGTATACTATTCTCAGTTGATCTTTTGATTTAATTTGGGAAATGTCATGTGTGAGGGGCATAAAATTTAAGAAGCCTATGTATGTAATTGAACACAATTTAGTGATTTGAAATTATGTCCAAACTTACATTTTTGTCGAAACTCAAAACTTTTATGTAAGCTGCTCGTAAGAGGTTACATTCATTGAATAATTTGAAAGCTGATTTAATTATCATGTCAATATGCGTTTATTATAGAGCTACTTCATACTTGTGATTTTTTCAAAGAGTTGATAAGCTCGCGGCGAATACGACGAACTCTTTAATCCCCACGCCTCATATTCCATCATTAATGCCTGGCTATTCGCTTTCCACTTTGCAATGTTTCGTTCCCGACGGAATTGAGGGGCATCGACCAATGAATGCTCAACATTTTTGAGAATCAAGATTGTCAATTTGGCCATGGTTCCTCTGGCAAACAAAACTTGCAAATCCTGTTCTGTTGGCTCTATTTTATATGTTTTCCAGGCACAGAGTTTTTGATCTGAAGAAGCAAAATTATAAAAATTTATTTTTCGAAGTATGACGAAAATTTGCCGAATCTCAAGCGCTATCTTCTTCAGCAATTGACCTGGCGAAATTTCAAGTAAAGAAACTTTGCAGCCAAATGTTCGCTATCCTCGACCAACTTGTATAACTCCTTTGAAAATGTTTCATTTCGTACAATTCTTTGGAGTCCCAAATCTTGTCGTATCTGAAGTACCGAATACTCCATTCCGACAAGAATCGCCTTTTGAATTTTGGTTTCTCGTATCAGCTCAGGGTTTTCGAGCTTGAGCCAGTTAGTAAGTCCGTCCACTGTGATCAACAATGCCCTGAGCCGGATGCATTCATGACTATAGGGAAGATTACTGTAACGTAACTCTTGGCGAATTCTATCTTGTTTTAGAAGATACTCATCAATCAAAACCACAAACTTCTTTCTCCATTTTGTGTCGTAGATACTCCGGAGCAACGAGATACGCATACGCTCGAGCTTGCTTCTTTGACGTAAAACCTCTTCCTTTTCCGACAAGCTGAGTTTTGGTTGTTCGACCAGAATTTCTGGAACTTCGGCTGAACTTTTTGAAAAGATAAACTCAAGTTTTACGAGCAAATCTGCACACTCCGTGATTTCTTTATCTGCTGATATTCGAGCTCTTCCTTCTGGGTGGTACCACGTCAATCTTTCCACAATAAGAAGATGAAGTTTAGCTCGCAAGCCATCTTTTTGTTCAAAAAACCCCTTGATTTTCAAGCCTCCTGGTTGCTGAAAATCAACCAAAGTTTGCTTAATCTCGCGAATCTTTGATAGCCAGTTGCGGACCTCGAGAGAGCATGGATTTGCAAATTCCTCCATAAAACCAGTGGATCTGTAGAGCAGCATACTCAGTTTTGGACTGGCAACAACTAACACGAAAAGAGCCAAGAAGAAGCCTACTTCTTTGACTTGTCTCATAGCGTATACAAACTTATTGAATTTAGGATATACGATAGCTTTATGGGCTACACTAAATATATTTAAAATCGGGCCTTCAATCACGGCTTTGGAAATTCCTCAAGAACGAACAGGTAGCTGGCCGGTAACAATAAACACATATTAGCTCAAGATCTGTGGTTTTTTCAAGCAATTTCTGATTAATTTTGGTGTACCGGAAAATATCGTTAAGGCCTTTGATAATTTCGTGGCTTTCTTCATACAGAAGAATTTCTAGAGAATTGCATTCACTGTTCGAAACCTCTGGAATAATTTTTCATTATACATATGTCTTTTTTTATATTCGATTTGATATTATTTTCAAAAGGCAAGCCGATCTCTAAAAGTTGCCTTTTTTACTTGAAGAAATTCCTTCGTACGAAAGTTCCAAAGCTATATTTATGTGTGTTCGCTTATCGCGTTGTGCCGTAATAAATGAAGACGGCAACAGAAATTTGAGCAATTAATAAAAAACAATTTCATAGCAAACTTCTTTGTTGCTTTTGCTGGTCGGCCTAGAAGAAATATTAGGTTGAGCTTATGAAAAATTATTAACAAAAATATTTTTTGGTTCATTCGATCTTTAAATTTTGATGGTAATTGACCAAAATTTGCAAATTAGAATGAAAATATTGAGAGCGACTCTGATACTTAACCAAACAGCATACAATTTCTGACGTCAATCAAATGAGACCGACTAATTGATGAATCTTGTTTTTTTTCAACCTATTCCGAGAATATCGTTAAACAATGACTTTATTTTGTTCACGCCGTTGCCTAAAATCCCACACGCAGAATACGCTCAGTTTTCATCAGTGAAAAAACGTATCGATAAAACAATTGGCTGAAATTTTATTTTTCGAAATGGAGAAAACCACGATTCACCATTATCTTTGTTTCAGAACTATACCAGTTATCCTACTTACTTTATTTCTCCAAAATTATAGAATCATTCACCTCGAGCCTAAAGCTCCAATCGCCCCCACTCGCCGCTCACTTCGTTAGCGCGCGTTTCTGTGCACACCTGAAATCTCCAACACACAAATCGTTTTGGTCGTTCACAGTTTTAGACAGTCGTTTTCTTTTGTTGATGGATGACTGGATTCAAACAGGCACGGGCAATCGAATCTCGCGCCTGGCCACAATCAAGGGCGCCAGCCGTATATCAATTTCAGAGAACTGCACCCTATGTGAGAATTGTACTTTAAATGGCGACGTGACCACCGCATTGCCGCATCTGCCTTCCATCATTTTAGGCAAATATACATACCTTGCGGCACATTGTCTAATCGACCCGCCGCTAGCAAAGAAAACTGCAGAAACCGCAATTCACGCCGACGTAAAGATTGGGATTTATACCACAATTGGTGCAGGTTCAGAAGTGCGGCTGATCCAGGTGGGTAATCGGGTTTATATAGGGGCAAATTGCTCATTAGGCGAGCTCAGCGTGATCAACGACTGCTGTATTATCGAGGATGGCGCCAAGGTGCCTGCGAAATCAGTGATTCCGCCTTATAGTAAAGTTTCAGGGGTTCCGGGAAAAGACTATGCGGTTGAGCAAATTAGCGCTAGTTACCGAAAAATTCTTGAAGCTGACTCACGTATTCGTCATGTATTAAAATAAGTATTGTCATCTTTCTTGATCTTAACCTGTTTAATCGCTTTTGGGAAGGCCAAACCCAATGATACCGCCTCTTCTACTATTAACAGGCTTCCGCAAAAGTCGTTTCACCACCTGGAATGCCACGTAAACAAACAAAATGAAAAACACGTAGCCGAAAAACCCATGTTGATGCACATGGTCGACGCCGCGCAAATACCTGTGGAATGGACTGCCAACAACTTTGGCGCTTAATTTGGGGGCTCCGGGAACAAGTTTAGGGTTTAACAAGTACGTTAAAACCAGGCGCAAGGCCTCACGATTACTGGTGAGCTGAGCGCCCTTGAAGTCCGAATCCCAATAGTAACTTTGTTCTTTGGTTACAACAATTGTATCTCCAGATTCGTAAGTCTTGCCGTTGATGTTAAGTCCAAATTGATCAGCAAACTTTGGGTATTGAACCATATCCACGTATGTGAAGACAACTTCATCGTTATCGAACAAGTGAGGTACCAGCAGGCGCAACTGCTCGATGATGTCTGGGGTAGGTGCATTTGCCTTTTTCATCTGCGCAACCTTGTTGGCCTTATCGTCGCGATGCTTCAACAAATCGTCAAAGTAGTAGCGGTTTTTCATGGCCTGATACTGGTGTGCAATCATGGACAAATTGAACAAAGTGTGTTTGATCTTAGTAGCGTCATCCGCTTTCAAGAAAGTAATGACAACTTTATCTTTCTGATGATTTTTTTTGCCCTTATCAAAGAAGTAATTTTTGAACAAGGTAGGCGTCAACTCACCGTACATGGGGAACATATTTTTCCTGATGAAGTTCTCGATATTTTTGGCGTCGCGCATACGTTCCAAGGCAAAGTTTTGATAAACAACGGGCACCAACGAGTGCTCCTTGAAAATGTAGAGCGTCGGTTTGGCCAGAAGAGTGGTGGCAAGGTGCAAGTGTCTATCGAACAGAATACCGGAAAACGTCGGATCAGAATTGGCATAATGCACCATACCTTTTGCCTGGTGCTCAAGAAGATTGTCGATCTTTGTGCTATGAGCGGCAAACAACGAAATGTCAAACGGCAATTTGGTGACTGTTTCCAACAAATACGGCATGACACTGCGGTCTTCCGGCGTCACAGTTTCAAGATCATACGCAAACACCAATGCCATTTTGTTGGAGAGCGGATAGTACAAATCCTGCGGCTGTGGATCAAGTTCTGTTTGTATAAAACCCAGCTCTTCTAAGCCACGTGTTGTCACTTCTTCGTACTTTGAATTGGCGGCCAATTTCACAGCAAACTGCTTTAATGCCTGCAGAGACGCCTCCCCAGTATAGTCAAACCGTATAAGTCCTGCCAGTTTTGGTACGAACATGATGTAGCGCGGCGACAACAGTTTATCCAGTTTTGTCCAATCTGCAAACCCCAATTTCTCGCAAACAAGCGGGTGAGTATGGCAGTTCAAATGTGCCGTACGTGCTGATGTTGCCACCGCATTCGAAATCCGTGCCCATGCCTGATGATGTTTTGCACAATTGAGACAAGATTCAGGGAATTTGGCTTGATCAAACTGCTCATTAGTGCTCGAATAAAGCGTGACTAGATACGGCTCCTGCGCTTCTCCGGCAATCACGCGCATGGCCAAATCGACGTCCATTAGCTCGGAGACGCTGGGAATATCGATATTTTCGGCAGTGAACTCGGCAGCGGCAGTCTTAAGGTACTTCTGGAAGTTAGCCGGCGTGCGTGCCATAGAGTTAGGGAACAGGTCCACAAAACGCAGCAGGTGTCCGGATCCACCCGATTTCGGGGTCGGCGCGTACAACCTTAAGTCGGGGAAAAAAGTGATTCCTTCTCGTTCACACAAATCGCCACTTTCTACACAGTTGACCTGGCGCATATAGATGTGCGACGATTTTTGTTCATTTTCCGTGAGGAAATACGCCTCTTTCCATTTTGGCGCAAGAGATTTACAGTGCGAGCAATAAGGCGAATAGAATTCTACAAAGGAAAGGGACTCGCCGGTGAATGTATCGAATGTTTCCAAAGTCAATTCGGCGGGTAATGTGTTTTCTTGTTTTGCCTCAGCTGAATTCTCGTTGTCGTTTGGCAGACTTTCTCCTGCTGCTGCTGCTGCTGCTTCTGCTGGATGCAGGTCCTCGTCCAGCGCCCACACTGGCTGCACAATTCGGAGTGAAAGCACTGCCGCTAGTGCTGCGAAAAATTTCATGTTGGAAGAATTAGAGAATATCGTCACAAAAAAAGGGGTGGGCGAAGTTTAAACTTTGGTGGGTTTGAAGATAGACAGAGATCATATTTAACATGCGCGGGTGCTTTTGGCGGGTGTGCAGGTAGCAGGGGCGGGGAGCGCGCGGACATACGCTACGTACGGGTTCACGTCACGTGTCTTCTTGTTGAAATAAGGTTTATGGAGAACTATGTGAGTGGCACATTTCTTTTTTTTTTCTTTTTCTAAGCGTCGTTAAGGTAGGCCGAGATTTAGTTTCTGCATGGGTAGAAACCCGAATCTTGTTTGTTCGTGAAGCAATTGCAAAAGCTAGCTTGGAACTATCCGGAGGGAAAAAACACGTAATAACAAGAGGACGGTCACGTGATCTCGCGGCCACCACCGACGTCGGCACAACACAAGACAATCAAATCAATCAGGATTGTCCTTTTACAATTGGATAGGTGCACATACATCTGAGAACAATTTCATTGTTTCTACTTTTTTCTTCAAGAAAAGGGTTCTTTGTTTACATGGAAAGCCCCATTTGGGGAATTGCCACCGCTAGTACTAGACCACACACTATATGCAGTTCAGCAACATCAACAGCAGCCACTAATGCCGGTAATTCTTAGTAAAACTCTGAAATTTATTTACTTCGAATCCTTCAAACACATTATGGGAACTAGAAAAATCACATTCTTTACATTTTTCTCGCCAAATCACCTTAATACTTTCACTGTGAAGTGAAATTATAACCCGCAAACTCGGTACGCGCACGACCCACCGCGAGCCCCGGACTTGTCGCAGCAAGTGCCAGGTGCCACCCCATAGCACCAGAACATTCTATTACTTCTTCTTCCATAATTACATTGGTGATTGAATTGATTTTAGAATTTTTTATAATCTTAAAAAAAAAACAAAAAAACAACAACAAAATACCAATTCTCCACAATTGTAATATCTGAACCAATATGGCGGACGGCATGCAGATCGACTCTCCTGTCATTGACGAGAGCTTGTACTCAAGACAACTTTATGTGCTCGGTAAAGAGGCAATGTTAAAGATGCAAAACGCAAATGTGCTTATCATTGGGCTTAAGGGGCTCGGTGTGGAAATTGCCAAAAACGTGGCGCTTGCCGGCGTCAAGCTGTTGGCATTATACGATCCTCTGCCAGTACAAGTGCAAGATTTATCGACGCAATTTTTCTTGACGAATGACGATATTGGCAAGCCTACTGCTGCTGCCTGTTGCGAGAAATTGCTGGAATTGAATCTGTACGTGCCGATTTCCGTGGTTAACGATATTTCCGAGCATACTTTGCACCAATACAAGTGTGTAGTGGCAACAAATCTCTCGTTGGAAGAACAGGTGAAAATTAACGATTTCACTCACGCTAACGATATTGGTTTCATTGCCGCCGACGTGCGTGGTCTTTTCGCCAGTTTGTTTGTCGACCTTGGCGCCGACTTCCCGGTCATTGACCAGACTGGCGAGGAACCATTGACGGGAATTGTTTCCGATATTGAAAAAAACGGCACGGTGACAATGTTGGACGACAACAGACACGGCTTACAAGATGGCGACTACGTGAAATTTTCCGAAATTGTCGGCATGCCTAAACTCAATGAGGGCAGTCCTCACAAAGTCGAGGTTTTGGGTCCTTATGCATTCAAAATCCAAATTGATGACTCTTATGGTACTTATGTCAAGGGCGGACTTTATCAGCAAGTGAAAATGCCCGTGAAACTCTCGTTTGAGAGCTTAAAGCAACAATTGGCCCAGCCCGAATTTCTCTTTTCGGATTTCGCCAAGTTTGACCGTCCCCCACAACTCCATCTTGGATTCCAGGCGCTTCACGCTTTCCAAACCCGTCATAACGGCGCCTTGCCTCGTCCATATAATGAAGAGGATGCCAATGAATTCGTGCGCTACGCCGAGGAGTTGAAGGCTCAAAACCCGGCGGTTTTGGGTGACGAAAGCGCCGAATTGGACTCAAAGCTTTTGCGCCAATTGGCCTATCAGGCTACCGGTAATCTCCCAGGAATGGTGGCATTTTTGGGTGGCTTGGTGGCCCAAGAAGTGTTGAAATGCTGCTCCTCCAAATTCAACCCGGTGAAGCAATTCATGTACTTTGACTCCTTGGAGTCGTTGCCATCAGCGGAAAAATTCCCTAGAAATGCCGAAAACACTAAGCCAGTGGGCTCGCGCTACGACTCTCAAATCGCCGTTTTCGGTGCCGATTACCAGGCCGCAATTGCCAACCTCAAGGTTTTCCTCGTTGGATCCGGTGCAATTGGATGTGAAATGCTTAAAAACTGGGCATTGATGGGCTTGGGTTCGGGCCCTAATGGTGGCATCATTGTCACCGATAACGATTCCATCGAAAAGTCGAATTTGAACAGACAGTTCTTGTTCAGACCTAAAGATGTTGGCGGCAATAAGTCTGAAATTGCTGCCAAGGCCGTGCAAGCAATGAACCCGGACTTGAACGGCAAGATTTTCCCTAAATTGGATAAAGTGGGACCTGACACCGAAGATATTTTCGGTGATGAGTTCTGGGAGCCCTTGGATTTCGTCACCAATGCCTTGGACAACGTCGATGCTAGAACTTATGTGGATCGCCGTTGTATCTTCTACAAGAAAGCATTGCTTGAGTCCGGTACTTTGGGTACCAAGGGTAACACGCAGGTGGTGATTCCAAACTTGACTGAGTCATACCTGTCGTCGCAAGACCCTCCAGAGAAGTCTATTCCTTTGTGTACTTTGAGATCTTTCCCTAACAAGATCGACCATACAATTGCTTGGGCCAAGTCTTTGTTCCAAGGATACTTTGCCGACTCGCCTGAAACTGTTAATTTGTACTTGAGCCAGCCCAATTACGTCGAGCAAACATTGAAGCAAAACCCCGACATCAAAGGTACTTTGGCCAACATTTCGCAGCTCTTGAACAATAGACCTTACTCCTTTGCTGACTGTATCAAGTGGGCCAGAAAAGAGTTTGAGACTAAGTTTAACCACGACATCAAGCAACTCTTGTATAACTTTCCTGAGGATGCCAAGACTTCCAATGGTGCTCCTTTCTGGTCTGGACCAAAGAGAGCCCCCAAGCCTTTGGAATTCGACGTCAACAACCCTGATCACTTCAACTTTGTTGTTGGTGGTGCCAACTTGTTGGCCTTTATCTACGGCTTGAAGGACCAGAATGTGTCGAACGAAGAGTACAAGAAGGTTTTGGATGCCTATGTGCCGGAACCATTTGTGCCTAAGACAGGTGTTAAGATTGCTGCCAGTGATGCTGAGGCTGAGGAAGAAGCTAAAAAGCTTTCTGGTGCATTCGACGAGAGCGAGATTCAGAAAATAGTCGCCACTATGCCTGAACCTTCGACTTTAGCAGGCTACAGATTGACTCCTATTGAGTTCGAGAAGGACGACGACACTAACCATCACATTGAGTTTATTGCTGCTGCCTCCAACTGTAGAGCATTGAACTACGGCATCGAGACTGCAGATGCATCCAAGACCAAGTTTATTGCGGGCAAAATCATTCCTGCCATTGCCACTACCACTGCTTTGGTTACAGGATTGGTTTGTCTTGAGTTGTACAAGGTGGTTGCCCAACATGATGATGTTGAGCTTTACAAGAACGGATTTGTCAACTTGGCGCTTCCTTTCTTTGGCTTCTCTGAGCCTGTCAAGTCGGCCAAGGGTAAGTACAACGATAAGGAATTCGACCAAATCTGGGACAGATTCGAGGTGCATGGCGACATCAAGTTGAAGGAGTTGCTCGACCATTTCCAAGAAAAGGAAGGGTTGGAGATTTCGATGTTGTCGCATGGTGTGACCTTGTTATACGCATCGTTTTTCCCACCCAAGAAGGTGAATGAACGGTTGACGATGAAGATCACCGAGTTGATTGAAACTGTCAGCAAGAAGCCAGTGCCTTCACACATGAAGAACTTGATTCTCGAGATCTGTTGTGACGACAAGGAAGGCGAGGATGTGGAGGTGCCCTACATTAATGTTAAGATTTAGAATATCGGTGAAAGAAGCAATGAAATAAGTATGTCTATTGAACGAAAATAATAACTGATCACCTATGTAGAAAATCGCAAGTTCCAATCTACCTCATGAATGCAGCGAATGGTCCATTTTTGTTGAGCAAAGTTTCAAATTCGCCTTCCTCCACAATTTTCCCCTTTTGCACCATCAATATACGAGAGCCTCGAGCCATAACCCGTGGGTCATGACTGATGACCACTATTGTTAGAAAAGGATCAAGTTTCCGCAAATTATCGAAAATAAGTTCCAGAATACGAGTGGTATTTTCAGAATCCAAACGTGAAGTCGGCTCATCAAATATAAGGAGTTTCGGTTTGCGTAAAAGTACTCGTGCAATTGAAAGTCTCTGTAATTGGCCCAGTGATAACAGACATTCCTGGCCCAAAATGGTGTGTAGTTTTTGGGGCAATGCTTCGACAAATTCTAAGGCATTAGCTGCTGCCAAACACTCGACAAGAAAAGTTTCGGTGGTGGCTCGAGCAGTAGCCGACATTCCATAGAAAAGATTCTCGAGAATCGAGCCTTCGAAAAACGCCGGTTCTTGGCTAACTAGCACCGTATTATTGCGGTACCATTCCGGATCATAATCTTGGATTTTCTTCTCTCCATACAAAATATGACCACGGTCTGGCCCATAAAGCCTCAGAGCTAACAGAGCAATGGTGGATTTTCCAGAACCGCATTCACCTGCTATCACCACGGCTTCTCCCTGAAAAATTTCAAACGACGTGTTTTTAAGCACCGGTTTATACGAACAAGATTGCAGATCGGCATACGAAAAGCTTACTTTATCAAACCGAAGCACCAGCACCAGCAGAGAGCTCTGGGGTTTTGCCGGTTTTGCTAAACCCCCACATTCGACCTCCAGCTCGGCCAAATTAATAAGCCGCATGATCAAGGTTCCTGCTCGCTGACCCCGTGTGATTTCTGGAAGCAGTTTCATAAGATGCGAGGCACTAGCTACAGTGAATGTGAGCATGGTCAATACCTGAATCATTTGCTTTTGAGTATATTGGCCATGAACCACCAAAGTCATACCATAATAAAGCACAGTGGCCGTTGCTGCAGTACCGCAAAACTCCAGAAGTGCAATTCCAAAACCAGCAGATACGGCTCGTAAACACCCGGCATGGTACAAATTGCTTAATTTGGCACCGTATTCCCGAGAAAGTTGTGGCGCAAGCCCAAATGAACGCACGGTACGCATGGCCGCCACTGTTTCTTGGGCAAATTTCTCGGCACTAGCCACATGATCTTTATAAGCAGTTTCATATTTCTGAAGGAGCACACTATAGGCCATTGTCACAAGGAAAACCACCGGCACAAACGCCATCCCCACAAGTGCCAATTTCCAGCCTATGACAATTGCCCACACAAGTCCAAGCATGGTTAAAGAGATTAAGAGAAGCAAGCCCAGAAGAAACTCCAGCACAAGATTCCGTAAATCACGAGTATCATTCATGAGAAGCGTGTTTAAGTAGGTCGGTGTTGCAGTAGCGAAAAAGGACATATCCTGGTCATTAATCTTCGCCACACACATTTTGCGGAGCTTAAGAATCCATTGTTCCAGTGCATACTGAAGTGCCATTCGAGATCCAAATGTAACTGCCAGCTCGCCAATTGCCACAGCAACTATAATCATGCACCACGTGAGCACCATGTGTTTCCCTGTTGAATCAGGCATAACTGCGTTTCGAACAATCACGGAAAGCACTTCCGCAAAACAATACGAGAGACCAGGTGTAGCCACGCCGCCAAGAAGAGCACAAATTAATCCAATAATTATAAGAAACTTGTTCTCTGTTGATTTCATGCAAAATCCCACAATAGCAAAAAGACCCATGGTTTGTGTATGTTCGATTTCCCCAGCTCCTTGAGTATTTTCCAAGTCACGGAGAATTACCGGGTTGGTCAAGTAGTCATAAGGCAGGGTTTCTGTCTTTGTCTTTGTCTCTCTTTCAGACCCTTCGATAAAATCGAGCTCTTCTTCATCATACACCATTTTCACTCTTGGCCCGATATCTAGTGAAGGGAGAATATCACGCAAGTCGGCGGCCAGGCCCGTACTTTTCACCTTTCCTCTGGCCATCACCAGTACTGAATCTTGACCCCTCACGTCTGCTAAATCATGAGTAATGACTACAGTAAGCATGCCATTCCTCCATACACGAAGTCTTTCCATGATAATCAGTTTCGATTTCTGGTTTATGGATCCCAAGGCTTCGTCTAGAATAAGAATAGGCCGATTGGCAATATATGCACGGGCCAACCCGATTTTCTGGATTTGGCCTCCCGAAAGCTTGCTGGAAACTAACACCGTATCCAAATTACTTGGGAGCAGCAGTAAAAAGACCAGCAAATCTGCAAACTCGCATGCCTCTTCAAGTAGAACTTTTGTCCTTTGAGAATTTGGGTCGTAATGCGTGCCTAGAAGCAAGTTTTCTGCCAACAGCCGTTCAAATACCAAGGGTCTCAGCTCAACAAAGCACACATGGTCCGTAAACCAGTCCAGCGATAAATCTTCAAAACTCAAAGTATCCACAAACGCATCGCCTTTGGTCTTTTTCAAAAACCCTGCAAGAATCAGTGCCACAGTTGATTTTCCTGAGCCAGACTCGCCCACAATGAAATTCAAATGGGTCAGAACAAATGACATGGTGACATTATCCACCACATCTGTATCTGTTTTGAAATACCGGAAGGAAAGGTTATGCAACGTCATTGAGCTACATGGTGTCTTCATACCCAAAGACGATAGGTCACTTGTTGGTGACAGTAAAGGTTTTTCAAACTCCAGACTCAGGTCGCCAAAATCCAAAGTATCAATTGTATTCGAGCTTGCCTGTGCCTTATTCAACAACGCTACGATATCGCCCACGGCAGAAATTTCAGCACCGAAAAGTACACAAGCACTAAATGCCGTGATCACATTGCCAAGACCCAATTGACCTGTGTGCACTAAATGCTGGCCAAATGCAAGCCCGCCAACAACAACAAAATTACTGAGGAGTTTAAGCACAGCAGTATTTGCGCTGATAGCTGCTGCCATCTTTGTGTATGCTATCGCAGAAGCGTCTACCACACGAGAAAATTGCACCAAGTCCAGGATCTTTCCATTCAAGACACGTACCGTGGCTCCCGAAACAAAACACCAGTCCAAGATTTTCAGGGCTCGTGCATTGAGCAAATTTTCTCTTGTTGCAAACTTCGACGTGAGACTCCCGAAAATCCAGCTTGAAACTGCCGAAAGTGGGATCGAACAGCAAATAATTAAGGTTAAGGACCACAGTGAAATCATGGCGATAATAAAGAGACAAGAAACCAGAGCCACGGTCTGCACAAACAACCCCAAATTTTCCGAAATTCCGCTCCGAATCTCCTCAATGCACCGGAACATGAGTGTTAATGATCCTATAAGATTTTCCTTTGTTCCAAGCCACTCAATCTCTTTCAGTAAAAGTGAGTCAAAAAGAGATTTCCTCGCCAATCTTTGAGTGTTTTCCCCGACAATCAACCACATTGTAATCCCCAGCCATGCAAATAAGAGACGGCCTCCTGCAACTGCCAACATTGCACCTAGAAGCACACGCAAATCATGCAAAAATCCGCCCAAGGAAGTGTAATTTCCGCTGAGAAATCGAGCGAGTTTATCAAAGATTTTCCCGTAAATGAGTGTCTGCATAGGCGATGAGATGGCTGATAATATAATCAAGATCGTGCCCACGCAAAGAAGAGGAATATCCGACCGGCTGGCAAAGCGGAAGATCCCGATTAATGGAGGTTTTTGCGTGCATTCTTGTGGAGGTGGAGTTTTTTCACGTGTTAAGCTTGTGCTCATAATAATTAAAGTATCAAATTTGTTTTTGATTCACATGAATACATGTTACTATATACTAAAAGTTTTCGCAGCCGCTCGCCATAAGTTTAGCGTCGCAGTAAATTACCCCATCCGGCATGCACAATTCACATTGAGAGGCCAGCCGCGACCTTTCCGTGCATGCTGCACTCAATAAAAACGCGGGAAAAGGAAAAAGCTACTTATCGGATAAGCGCGGAAACAATTGAGCCTCTTCCATGATCTTGGACCAAGTCAGCGCCACAATTACAACTTCCATGCG
Organism: Metschnikowia koreensis; assembly: GCA_030569435.1. NCBI lineage: Eukaryota > Fungi > Ascomycota > Pichiomycetes > Serinales > Metschnikowiaceae > Metschnikowia > Metschnikowia koreensis. The sequence goes on along the minus strand of JAJMKX010000328.1, from coordinate 8,105 downwards.
CAAGAAAAAATAAACTTTCTTTGGAATTTGAAACATACAGCAGCTCACTCTAGAATCTCAGGCCTAGAAAACAGGTATTTCTCAAATTCTAAACTGTCATCTTGATTTTATTTTTTTTATTTAATTTAATTGAATTCATTATTTACATTTTCTTATTTTCCCCCGTTTTAATAAATATCAAAGATTTGCGTCAGGTAATCCATGTCGGTATTTTCCGCCAGTCGTGACTTATTCAGTAGCCTTTGTTTTGAGATTTGTTTATTTTCTCTCACTTTTTCCGCAGCCGCATTGCAATTACCACACCCCAAAAGCACTAGGCCCTCAAAAAATAATTCGAGTTTTTCGAAATCTTCCTCCAGATCCGTGAGCTCAATACAGAGTCGGAAAGGAAACTGGAACATGATGGCTCGATGATCAAAAAGGCTTTTTGTTAGCACGTAGTTTTTTGACGCCAAAAACGCCTGCGAGTTATTGACTAGTGGGTCTGTTTTTGGTTTCAAGAAAAACATGAGCCCCATAATCTCCTCTATTAATGCCTTGATTATAGGATGGCGTCTTGGTAAATGTAGAAGGCCGCGTGAAGTAAGGATCTTGAGATATAGAAAATAGACATGCAGTTTGACCACCACATCGAACCACGAATAATGCGTCTGCATCGGGCTATCCATATCAATTCCATAAGCGCAATCGGGCAACACGATTCGGCCAAGCAAATCGGGATACGCAGGATGCGCCGGGTTATCAGGCAAAATTATATAGTTGGTGGCTGCCGAAACCCCTGGCACCACTCTTTGTTTCAATGCTTTATTGATAAGTGCCATGATATTTGTGATAGCTTCCGGTGATGCCTGGCGTGGTTTGCCCTCACTGGACCCAATGTTCAAGTGCGAAATCGTGTCCAAGATTTCATAGATGATTTTCATCACTTCTGGCGTGAGTGCATTAAAAGTGTTGAAGGCACTATTGTACCGTGAAGCCGGAATCATGAGCCCGAGTTTTGTGAGTGCATCAATATGTTCTTGGTCCTCGATCATCGCATCAAATTTGCCCGTGATTGCCCAGAGATCATCCAACTGATCACTACGAATCGCATCTACGGGCAAACACATGTTGGTGTTCCAGTCATAGCAAAAAAACAACAGTTTGGCAATCACTATACCGAGCGAATCGGGCCTGTGCAAAGCGCTTTGGGCTTTCAATTTTTTATACTTGATAAGAAGCGACCGAGCACTATTCAAATGCGCCACCCATGAAACCGGTGTTTGCGAGGTGTCGGCACATGAAACGTCCGAGAAAAGCATCGTGAGAAGAAGCACGGTGAGAATCAAGCCCTCGATATGCCATAGTGACAGATCATTATTTTTGAGGTCGGTGAATGCTTGCACTATTAGCCGCATACAAACACGGGTATACTTTTTCTGGTTAGTTTCGTGGTCTTTGTTTTTCGTGATCGTATATAGACACGACGCACTAAGTGCCATCATGGCATAGACCATGTACTTAAGCACCATCAGATATTCAAGAAGCACATGGATCACCTCGTTATTTGTGGTGTTGGAAATAAATGGGAAGAAATAGAGACACGCCTGGCCAAATATGATGTCACGGAAATAATTCTGCTCGACTGGCGAAAGCTGATATGTATCAATGATTGTCTTCATGAGCTGGGCATTACTGATGCCTGCACGAGGATCGTTGGCCATGGTGTCCCGCATATTATGGTTGAAAATATTCCACGACTCGGCAAGCATCGGGTTGCTTCCGGCATCGGTGTTTTGTAAATATCCTTCGAGCTCACGCTCATCGAAAAACAAGTTTTTCTTGGGGCTATCGTTAAGAATAATCTGCGAATGGAACGGCTTCAAGTCGCCAAACCGTTCCCCCGTGGCCGGAGAAACAGCACTGAACTCCGGTGCCACCACATGATTATCGAAATCTGCTAGTCCATGTACCAACATGTTGGCGTCATCAAAGACATTTTCAAATAAAAGCATATCAATATCACTCGGTAGTGGGGCCTTATTTGAGAACGCCGAACTTTCCGGCGGAAGATACTGCACTGGCGAAATATGATGATTTGGCGTTCGAATACTGGGCGTATGTGAGCGCACGCCGCCCCTTCGTTGACGTGGCTTATTTTTAGAGTTTGGGTCGGGAAACACGCAAGCCATTTCCACTCGAACACAGTTGCCGCACCTTGGATGAACCTCGTCACATTTGATTTTGCGGCGCTTACATTCCTGACACCCCGAGCGCGAGTACTGCCGTTTTACTATGGCAGGTTTACGGGGCAAAGCATCCATGCTGACGGAGCAGTGAAGACGAGAAAAGAAAAAAAAAAAGTGTTGCAGGGTCTAAAGTTGGTGTGCTATTAGACGCAATGCATTTCGGTGCGCCATGTGACGCACTGCGAAATTTTATGTACATTGCGGAAAACTAGGGAAAGAATTGCCTGAAGAGGAGCACCTTCCTCAAAATCCGCAAGCAACTTTAATTTTCCGTGCAACAATTGCGCAAAAGGCAAATCAAATGTAAATAATGAAAAAAGAAAAAAAAATTAAAAAAAAAAAAACATTAGTAATGTTCATTCCTATATAAAGTCTAAAGGCTCTGTTTCGTGCTGCGGCCCGATAAGGGCAGGCTGTACAAAATCGTGCTGTCATCCTCTATGCGATCGATATTTTGTGGCAAAGGCGGGTTTGGCGGTGTACTGGCCACTACAATCTGGTCATTGCGGTGGGTTCGTTTCTTTTCCGTTCTGTCATTAGTTGCGGAGATTGATTTTTGAGCGAATTCCTGTAACCCGGACCGGTTGCGATAAGTGCCAAACGCAATATTAGTAATGAACACGCCGCCTATAAGCAAGCCTGTAAATAAAAGCGACAGTTTCCAACTAATTGGATTAAGAAACCCATTAACGATATCGGCAAATGTTTCAGCAGTGATTTTAGACTTGCCAATTTGTTGCGGGTCGCGGTTCATGCATTTTTCCAACGCCATGCACGTTTCTTCTAGTGCTGGCGCACGTGATTCACTTGAACACCGGTTTCTGTAAAATTGCCGTGAGCAAAGCGATATTTCTTGGATCGCATCAGAAGTATACATTTCGATTTTGTGTTTCACGTCTTGTCTCACTGTACGCACCACCACGTAAAGTAAATAGAGAACCACAGACACAATTGCCACGTTGAACAAAAGTTGGAGGTAAAGCAGTAGCACATAAGGGATTCTTGGGTCCACGGCCAAACGGGCCCATAACAGCGGGGTTCCCTCGTTTTCAACATTTCTCTCGCTATAAATATTTTCTTTGCTCGGTCTGTCCACGTGCATAACATCAACTTGAAACTCTTGTTCTGGGGCCTCGCCATAGGACACTACTTCTTTTGTAGGCGAGAAGTATACTTTATGTGCACGTGCTTGCTGAAGCACAGGATTTCGAGAAACATCATTGGCAACAGAGTAATATGAAGAATTGGCATGCAGAGGTTTTTCTCCAGGGATTTCGTTGCCTTTATACGTCATCAGCGATTCGTTGAATGGGGTCTTATTTTTGAGAATGGAATGGGACGGAACACGGCCAACTTTGGAAATGGATGGTGGCCGGTATAATGGATCAACTTCAGTACTATTCTGGCGCTGTTGGGCACTGAGGGGAGTAGATGTTTCTAGCTCATGGGGAATGATGACGGGATTTAGATAGGCCGATTCTTGACTCATATTGTTATTGGACGTGAACTAATTATCTCTGATGGTTTATGTGTGTGGGACTGATGGAAATCAAAAAAGAAAAGAAAAAAAAAGGCTTCAGAAGAAACTATGAGAAAATGTGTTGTTATAAATCTTGGTCACGGGATTAAACGGTGTTTGTTGTTTTTCTCTGGGGTCTGTAGATGAACGTCTTTCAATGCGCGTTCGTAAAAACTCATCTTGCGCAGCATGGCGCCAAGGTGCGTTTTGAGTTGGGTGAGGCTCAAAGGATCTGGGCCGAGCCGCAGACCCAACTTTTTTTTTTTTGTTTAATTCTCCCATTGTATACAGCGGATTCCATTCCTCAGTCAATGTCGAGAAATCTTCGTGATGTCATAAACTCCTTTAAATATGAGCTGAAAGATGAACCACATATAAGGCACATGCTGCCACAACCAGGGAAAATATCTAAACGGTCACCAACAAAAAAGAAGCCTCATCCCAACATTCTTCCTACCATTGATAAAAATCTTAGCCAGGAGCTCAAGGATCTTGCTCCATCAATTGCGCCAGATCTTACCGCAATATTCGTTGGTTTCAATCCGGGAGTTGAATCCTCAAAACAACAACATCATTACGCCCATCCGACTAATTTATTTTGGAAATTGTTTAATGCCCTGGACCTTTTATCTGCCGTGTTGGATATACGCAATGTCGATGTTTTGAGTAATAAAGGCCTAATCACCGAGATTTATCAACACGGTAAGTCTCTGGCTCGAGCAGAGCATGACTTTCAACTTATCCACCTCGGAATTGGGTTTACAGACTTGGTTCTAAGATGCACAAAACAGGCACTGGAACTTACTCAGCAAGAAAAGACAGAAAACGTGCCGCGGTTACTCTCTGAGTTCAACGATTCACAAGCGCCCTTTGTCATTTTTATTGGCAAAGGTATCTGGGAAGTAGTCTGCAAATACCTCGTCCCAAAACACAAGTTGACCGCTCAAAATTTTTCCTGGGGTATCCAGAAAGACCCCGAGGTGATGCTGAGATTTTATTCTTTCTGTGACTATCGGCCAAATGTTTATGTCTTTCCAAATACTTCTGGCTTGGTTGCTCTGATGAAGTACCCTGAAAAATTGGCTTTATGGCAAACCCTTGTTGCTGATATGCACCTGGTGGAAGAAGCCAGTTGAGAAGTGGGTATAGAAAGAAAATTATTAGAAAAAGATGTCTGTGTCATTCAATTGGTTTTATTATGATCCTTGACAAAATGGCTTTACCGAAACATCAAGAGAGTTTTTTGATGGATAAATTGATTGAAAGTACACACATTTCATACCGGGAAATCATATACATATATTTCCAGTGGAACTTGAAGAGGTTCTTTCAGGATGTATACTTCCAGTCCACAGTGTCAAAGTAACTCTCCCAGATCTCTTATAGTCGAACACCAAGTATGTCACTCTGATCGCGATTGAAGAAGTGGCGCGATGAGTAAACAATGCCCCTCCACCCCTCTTACCTCTCAAACGTGAGTCGTTGAAACTTGAGGATATACTCATTCGGCCTGCCTACAAAAGAACCAGGACCATTCCATAAGTATCGATCAGCGTGCTTCCGGATAAACATAAAAGCCGTCAATTCCTATTATACAAAGAGAATTTGATAGGTCCTTAACTACAGAGAAATTTGTTATCATCATGATTTTTTGACCAATGCTCTGCGGATTATTTTGAAATCTTTTTAGTGAATTTGACACTCAAAACTAAACGATGCCTTTATCTCCCAGTTTTTGTCTTCCAAAGTCTATCCGTAGTTACATTTTGGAGTCACACATAACCTCGTTCTATCCGAGGGCTGCTATACCATTATGATACAATTTATCCTCGTCAGCTTCCACCCGTATCGGGTCTATATACATGAGTAGTCTTACTTCCACACAGCAGCGAAGGCTTCGTCCACAGACGAATCAAATTTAGCCATAGTTTCGTCATCAATTTTCTCGCCCAAAGGCCCAAAGTGTGCCGTAAAAAGCTTATCTGTAAACGCCCGTATCGTCGCACAATGTTTCTTATTATAACAGTCCTCGTACCGAAGTTTTTTCAAAGCTGACTGCTGAATATCCATGCATTTTGTCGTTCTAGAAATCTCCTGAGAGCATTCATTGCCAAAAAACAGCCATCCACGGTAACATTCCACCACTGCTTGTTGAAGTTCTGCACAGTTGATGGTAGATACTTTCCGAGGAGTTTCTCTGTGTTTATATAGGTCGAAATCACCGTCAAATTCCTTGCTTTGACGCGCTAGCACTTTTTGCACCTGAGCTTCTCTTGGATCTTCATTATTTTCAGTGAGTCTATGCGAAGGATCGGCCTCTTTGAAAAACTCCTTGAGGTTATCTGGAAGTTCCTTATCAAGTTCAGCTGAACTTTTATCGCTGGATCCAAAGGGCCACATGCTTGTATATGAGTTATCAATTGATACCAAAGTACGTATTTGACTTCGTATATCGTTGCATCGTTTTGGACTCAAATAATTTACGGTGCACGGGTTGCATGCGCATTAAGTACGTAGGTGCGTTTAAGGCTATAGTTGAGATGTAAATGTATTCAACTTGCTGAAGACAATTTGCGTAAATTCCAACTTAAATCAATATATACAAACTATTCCCCTAACTACGTTTTTCAAATTCTCTCCAAAATTCCTTCAAATAATCTTCCAATCTCAATATCCAAAATGTTCAACATCTCATCATTGGCAGGAATGTCTCGTGATGCATTTAAGGCGGCTCTCGATGGATCTAATTTTTCGATGATGGTCAAACGTACTCTCATTACAATAGGCGAAAGACGAACAACTGCAGTGGGGCTCATTTTGCAAACTTGGCCATTGGCATCATAGCCGTCCATCAAGAACGAGACTTGTGTATCGATTTTCTGGAAAAAGGCAAAGAATTTGACAAGAGCTGTAGTGTTTTCAGCCAGCCGCGTGGCCAAGGATGGAAACGTGTAGTAGGCGACCCAATCCTCTAAATCTCCTAGGATTTTTATGTAGTATTCATCCTGACCGAAAAGCGACTGATGGTCCAAAAGCAGAAACCAGAGAAGATCCACTACGGGTGAAAGATCATCTAGTAGTTGCGCAAGCGAATATGTAATTGCAGACTCAGACTGATTTTTGATGAATTTACGTTGAATTTGGAGAAGCTGTGTGTCCACATAATTGATGAACTTGCTCTGTTGAGAAAGTGAAATTGCTTGATGTCTTGTTCCTTCATTAAACAGTTGTTTGAGCAGCCCAAATGCTTCTTCAAACGGGAGTGTCCACAGCAAGATATCCAATCTGGATAAATTATGGTTTTGGGCCTCAATTTCAGCATCGTTGTCTGCAGAAACTTCTCCATTATTTGCCTCTAGAGAAGGAGTGTCGTTGCGTGTATTTGATGGAGTATTTAAAGGGGTTTCCTGGGGTGTATTTCTGGTAAAAGGATTTTCCTGTGCATCTTCTTCGTTTTCTAAATCGGGATTGAGGTCCAAATCTAAAGAAAGAGGTTCACTCGGAATATCCACCTCTTCATCTGGAAGCACATGTTCAGGTGTGGGTGGTGTTTCCATATTGTGAATAGAATTGAGGTGTGATGATATTAGTATGGGTTTATCGAATTTCTCAAATAATAAATAATATAAATAATGATATTTCAGAAGAAAACAAAAAAAAAAAAAAACAGGTCTGTAAGTCAATTGAGTTGTGGGGTTTGACCGGAGAATAATTTGTGAAGCTAGACATGATTCTGATCATCCTCCACTTATCGCGATTGGCAATGTCTTGCAGACAAGAGAAGACCAATGTAGAAACTGAAGTTTTTTTTTTTTTTTCCTTTTTACAGATTCTGGAAATTGAAGTACATTTTTATGAAGTTTGAAATTTCCTTTATAACGCTTAACGATAAATCACTTTTTGATGGGAAAACCCACAAATTCTCTGGAATATTCGCCCAAGCTTGCTGACTATTTTGACTGGTACAATTTAAGAGAACATTTGCGAACCAAAAATTATCTCAAGAAAAAATACAGCACACACCCAACTGCAACAACTTGATTGTTGTTGTTGTTGTTTTTTTTTTTTTTTTTTTTTGAATCTTTTAAGTTTTAAGGATTTTTTTCATCACTTTCTTAAGGAGACAAAATCCTTGCACACTTCAAAACTTTTGGGTCCTGTAAAACCCGATCCTCGGTTTCCACTGCCTGCAATTATGTAAGCACATTTAAGCCGAGACAGACTGATCGCTTGCAAGAATGTATGCAACCTAGAATCGATAAATTACAAGAACAAAATGTTCCGGGCTTACATTAGGCAAAATTTCCTGAAAAGCACTCGTATAAAGATTTTCTACATGCCGATTTATCGTTTAATCA